>BQNB010167252.1:760-14021 GCA_026074375.1 Tanacetum coccineum
TAGGTAGATAGTATAACGGATAATAATATTTGAATAATTTTGTTTTGAAGTTAAATATATTAGTCAACATTGAAAGTCAAGTCAACATTCAAACATTCAAGTCAAGTCAAGACATTTATTAGTCAAGACATTTATTATTCATTAATTTGTATTGGGCCTAAGCCCATGGTAATCATTCCAGAATGTTCTCTTGTATCCTATATATAGGATAGTTGTTATCAATAATAATCAAGGAATCAAATTAGCATTCAATATGGTAATCAGAGCAAAAACCGATCCTCTCCTAATTTCTCTCTAAAAAGTCGACCCTCTCCCTAAGTTCTCTCTATATCTCTCGACTACTGTAATCTCAAATCATCTCCGATTGTATTTCAATATGTTCACATGTACCCTAGCCCAATATGTGGCCTACAAGACTAATGTTGCTCAACAGTTTACACCACAAAAGCATTACAGATTGCCGCATCCCGGTCAAGGTATACTCGGTCCTGCTCCGGCTATTTATGCATCCCAACCTACTCCTTTACCAAGTGCGTTTAGCACTATGCCGCTGCAAGACCCGACTTGGCACATGGATACAGGTGCCTCTTCTCATTTAAATTTTAATGCAAGTAATTTAAGTACCATTTTTGATAAACGCTTATTTCCATCTGTTCACGTTGGTGATGGCAAGTCTATTCCCGTCACCAACACAGGCCATAGCATTATTCCTTCCCATCATCGCCCACTTCATCTTCATAATGTTCTTGTAACCCCCAATATAATTAAAAATCTCATTTCTGTTCGTCAGTTCACTAGGGACAATAATTGTACTATTGAATTTGACGCCTTTGGTTTTTCTGTGAAGGATTACTTGACTCGTCATATCCTCCTTCGATGTGACAGCTCGAGCGATCTCTATCCAGTTACCAAGCCATCAACTTCTCCCATTGCTTTTCTCTCGACAAGTGCCTCCACGTGGCATCAACGCCTCGGACATCCGGGTGATCAAGTGCTACGTTCGCTTGTCTCTAGTCGTTTTATTTCATGTAATAAAGAAAAATCTTCACATATTTGTCACGCTTGCCAACTTGGCAAACATGTGAAGCTTCCCTTTCATAGTTCAGATTCTATTGTCGAACATTGTTTTGATATTATTCATTCTGATTTATGGACATCTCCCATTATTAGTTCTAGTGGTTTTAAATATTATGTCTTATTTCTTGATCATTTCTCTCATTTTCTATGGATTTATCCTCTTCGTTCTAAATCTGACATGTTTGATAAATTTTTGCATTTTCGCAACTATGTTAAAAATCAATTTAAATGTGAAATTAAAAACTTCCAATGTGATCATGGCGGTGAGTTCGATAATAACCGACTCCACACCCTTTTTGCCAAAAATGGCATCCAATTTAGATTCTCTTGCCCAAAAACCTCCCAACAAAATGGCAAGGCGGAGCGAATGATACGAACAATTAATAATACCATTCGTACTCTTCTCTTTCAAGCACACCTCCCCCTACCTTTTGGGTCGAAGCCCTCCATATGGCCACCTATCTCCTAAACCTTTTACCATCTACCGCAATCCATAACGATATACCTTTCACACGCCTTTTCAACAAACCACCCAATTACTCGCACATTCGCATCTTTGGGTGTCTATACTACCCTCATCTCCACTCACCTCATAAACTTGTCCCGCGTGCCACACCATGTATCTTTTTAGGCTATCCCGCCTATCATCGTGGTTTTCGTTGCCTTAACCTCGAGACAAACAAAATTATTCTCTCCCGACACGTCACCTTTGACGAAACACAATTCCCTTACAAATCTATAACACCTTCCTCGCCACCTTCTTACACCTTCCTAGATACTCAACGTTCACCTCTCCTCGCTTCTCTTGCATCCAAACTTCCTAATCCTTCCACAAACATCCCACACCAAACAAGCAACCCAACTGCTCCACCAATTACCGATCCAACCCAAAGTCCTCCTCACACCGGCCCAAATTCACCAGGCCCAACTTGCCCCACCAACCAGCCCACTAGTCACGAACCAAACAACATTCAAACCCAAACCCAAAACAATCCGCTGCCACCACCCATATTCGATCCAGCAAATCCACAAACCAATACTAACCCAGTTAATGAACCACCCCGCACTCATCACATGATCACACGGTCTCAATCGGGTATTGTCAAACCCATCGAACGTCTTTCTCTTCACACTTCATCTCTCTCTCCTATTCCCAAATCTCTGTTTATTGCTCTAAAAGACCCTAATTGATGTAATGCTATGTATGATGAGTATAATACGTTAGTTAAAAATGGTACTTGGATTCTTGTTCCAAGGCTGTCTGATGTTAACTTTGTTCGATCTATGTGGTTATTTAAGCATAAATTTCATGCTGACGGTACTTTGAGTCGTTATAAGGCTCGACTTGTTGCTAGCGGTAGTAATCAGTAACACGGTGTTGACTTTGATGAGACATTTAGTCCAGTTGTTAAGCCGGCCACCATTCGCACCGTTCTTCCTTGTCGTGTCTCTTCAGTGGCCCATACATCAACTTGATGTTAAGAATGCTTTTCTTAATGGTGACTTATCTGAGACTGTGTACATGCATACGCCTCCTGGTTTGTTGACAATCGGTATCCACAACAGTTTTCTTTACAGAGATCTTTATAATGGACTTAAACAAGCACCCCATGACTTGGTTTTTAGCGTACCTCATGTAATGCCACACGAGCTGGATTTTATCATAGTCGATGCGATTCCTCATTGTTTATCTATAGACAGGGTTCTTAGGTTGCTTACTTACTTATTTATATGGATGACATCATTCTCACAGCTTCTTATCCAGCCTTACTTTAGCAGATTATAGGTTCTCTAAATAATGAGTTTGACATGACTAATCTTGGGGCGCTTAATTACTTTCTTGGTATTTTTGCTGATCGTACTCCTACAGGTTTGTTTTGTCCACAGAAGAGAAGCTCTATAGCTCCTTGAGAGTGCTCACAAATGTTACTTGTAACCCTTCTCAGGGATACCCCCCGTTGATACAGTAGTCTAAACTTTGGTCCGTAAAGGTGCTCCTATTCAGGATCCTACTTTATATCGCAGCCTTGTAGGGGGGCTCCAGTATCTTACTTTTATACGTCCAGATTTATCTTATGCAGTTCAGCAGATTTGCCTTTATATGCATGATCCGAGAGAGCCACATTTACCTGCTCTCAAGCGTATCTTGCGATATGTTCAGGGTACTTTGGATTTAGGCCTTCATTTATATGCGTCCTTCACTACCTCTCTGGTTGGTTATACTGATGCTGATTGGGCGGGTTGTCCATCTACACGCAGGTCTACCTCAGGTTATTGTGTCTTTTTAGGTGATAACTTATTATCTTGGTCCGCTAAACGACAACACACTCTTTCACGCTCTAGTGTCGAAGCTGAATACCGAGGTGTTGTTAACGTTGTAGCAGAAACTGCATGGCTTCGTAATCTTCTTCGTGAGTTACACTCTTCTTTATTGACTGCAACTCTTGTCTATTGTGATAACGTTAGTGCTGTTTATATGTCTGTCAACCCTGTTCAACATCAACGGACGAAACACATTGAGATTGACATTCATTTTGTGCGAGATATGGTTACCGCTGGTCAAGTTAGAGTTCTACACGTGCCCTCTCGTTTCCAATATGCCGATATTTTCACCAAGGGACTGCCTTCTGCATTGTTTGAAGAATTTCGATCAAGTTTGAGTGTACGGCCTCCTCCCGCTCCAACTGCGGGGGCGTATTAGTCAATATAATTAATGTCATTTATTATGATCATAATAGGTGTGTCTTATTCTTGGTATGATTATATTATCCTTATCATAATTTAGTGTAGATGAGTTGTAGGTCTTATCTTTGGCTCAAGCCTTTTCCTTGTAACCTATATATATTGTATGTTTTTGTAAAAATAATCAAGGAAAACTAATTACTCTTCAATATCAAGAAGATAAAGACGGATTAAAGGGATAAAGATTGATTGAAGATAAGTATTAAGTTATTTTTGTAAAAGATATGTATAACTTATTTGATTAAGAGATTACGTTTATTTAAGGTCTGACCAGAGAGGTCAAGCCAAATGCACGTGTTCTAGTTTTGGCTGGCATAGACTTAAAACTTCATATAAGGGTATACACATAAATGTGACAAAGTTGTGTACAAGAAGCATGCAAAACAACTTGTAGCACAAAGTTAAGAAAACATTTTGTTAACCTTTTGGTATAGCTATCATTTTGTCAAATGTTCACGGTAGCTCCATTTAGGACGCACAAAGAAGCGGAGAAACAGGTCAGCGCGAAGCGTATTAAAAACCTGACTTCATTTGGGGAATCTTACTTCAACCCGCCTTAAACTTCTCTTATAGTTTGTCCATAATGGGTGAGCCGTACTTCCAATTGACTAATGATGCTATTGTATGTTAAGAAACCCCTTTTGTTAACATTAGTTTTATTGTTGCCAATATGGTGGGATTACAAATTGATCAAACCCTATATTGTATTCTTACATGGTCCGAAAACACAAGTAATTCCAATAATTCCTTCATATGCCGAAGCATGTAGTGGGGCGGGAGAAAATTAAAGATCAATTCAACCCCATATTACGCATGTAAAACTAAAGCTTCACAAGAAATCAAATTTCATAGTTTAATGTCCGTATTAATTTTGTCCAAAAACCCCAGTTTCGCAAATAACACATAACAAGTCACAAGGAGTATGCTTAATACTAGACATGTACAATCCAAATTTCTCTATAAGTATTAGTCCGATTTTTGAGAGTTTCATAAAGTCTATTTTGCAAATATTGACTAGACACAAGGCATATCACATATAAGCAATTAAAAGAGACTAAAAATGGATTAAAATTGAGGAACAAACTCTTATAATGAAAGCAGTAAATCACATAATGCCTCGAGTTCTCAAAAGAGTCTTCCCCAATTGGAGAACCATAAGACTCTCACTAGGTTTTCTGCTAAAGTGCCTAGATCGCCACATCCATCATATAACATGATTGTGAGTCTTATAGCCGAGATAAAACAAGAATAGAATAACATGACAGCTTAATTAACATTTAATTTTTAATCTATTCCTCCTTTTATCAATATAACATTTGTGTTGATTCTAGGTTGTTTATTCATTATTTATGGCAATGATTGCATGTCAATTCCCTACCCGCTTAGAGAGTTCGTTTGTTTGGGTTTCGTAAAACGTTTCCCGCAACATCCATATTAAAACATCATTCAGCTTGTATTAAAGACTCACACACTCATCTTACCATCAAACTATTGTTTCCAAAAGTATATATCTTTTACGAATCGAGTTTGTATTCAAATTAAAGTTAAAGTTGTTAAAAAATTTAAAATAAACTCACTAAAAATGTGAAAAGCTAAAAATTTATAAAAATATATCAAAATGGATGTTGAATTAAAGATCAAGAAATTTTAAAAAATACGGTGAAATTAAATCATAAAAAAAATAAATAGATAAAAAGATTGTCAAAATTGAAAATAAAAGTGATATTTTAATTAAGAAGTGACACATGTCACTCTATGATGTGATCTTCTAAAATAAGATGGATGGTCAAGATTGCACCTCCTTATCTTAATTTTTGATGGGACTCACATTATAAATGCTTTATATAATAGTATAGATAACATTTGTGTTGATTCTAGGTTGTTTATTCATTATTTATGGCAAGGATTGCATGTCGTTGCCATAATTTTCAATAAAAACAATAAATAAACCAATTTCATGCAGCCCTAACGTGTTTATTTTGTATGTAATTCATAAATACTAAACGAGTTGGCTCGTGATGCCACTGTTGGAATTTAACAATCAACTTAACCAATTAACTCTTATGAGTACGCAGCGGATATTGATCTAGTTTAGCATATATAATTAACATACATTAAACCTAACAAGGGACATGAAAAGTAAATAGAATACTAACCCTTGTAGTCAACAGCAAATGATTATGAAACAAGTGACTAAGTGGTCACCTCTACGAGTGCTCACACAAACACGTAAACAAGCACGGCCGGATGCTAGTCCCACTTCACGTATAACCCAAACAACAATTGTAAACCAAACACAATCTGAATTAAGTCCCAAAATCACCCTTGTATAGTGAACCGAAAATCAGAATGTGTAATTAGGGTTTTAGCCGATTTTGGTTTGCACTGAATTTGAGCAGGAGCAACCAAAAATCAAACATAAGGACCCTAGATCGAATCTAATAGTTGTCAATGCCTTGACAACCTGTAAACCTTTCCTTAATTCTTTTAGACCAGACTTGGGTCGAACCTACCTTGGCAAACCTTTAAAAGGTGTAACCGAGAATGGGCAGAAAAGATTGAAGGAGAACCGAAAGTCACTTAAACCTAACTAGGGTTTATGTGAACTCGGCTGTTATAAATAAATGAAGGAGGAAAAACATTTTTCTTGAGTTGTTTAACATGCAAAAGGGATGGGGTATATAAAGCCACAAACCCTCTTCTCATGATAAGAGAAAAACAACTCATGATAAGAGTTAAACTCTAAAAGCTTTAACCTTATCATACCTCCTCCTTTCATTCTTATCAAAAATGAATCTAGACATTCATTGTAACCATTCTAGAACCTCCCTTGGCCGGTTATTCCTTTAAGACAACCAAGGAGTTCTTGTCTAGTTGCATTTTTTGGTTTACATTAGAAACTTTAACGTGAAGCAAACAAACGTGCTCTAAATATTTTTTGTGTGTGCCCCCAATAGGCTCACACACTTCTAGTCATGCATTGCTATCCAACTACCATTCAATCCAATAAGTTTGTCCATAAAGATCTAATCAATTTTTGATGGGATTCATTATAACTTGTAAAGGGCTAATTGACTCCTTAGGTTGTGTTTGGCGAAACGTAGCAGTAGCAGTAGCAGAAAGCAGTAGCAGTAAGCAGCAAGCAGTAGCAGTAAGCAGCAGCAGTTAGCAGTAGCTGTTTGTTAAATAAAAGTGTTTGGTAACGTAGTTGTAGCGGTAATTATAAATGTTAAATGACTAATAAAGACACATACACATTAACATAAAAATTATTTAAATAATTAAAGGGGGGCATATATGTCATTTGAGAGCCAAACGCTAGCGGCTAGATCTAAATGCTTCTTGATGAAGCGTTTTGGATAGGAGCGGTTCCACAAAATTCAACCGCTAGTTGCTCGTTGCCAAACAAGCATTATATTTAAACCGCTAGCCGCTTGTCGCTAGTTGCTCCAAAATGCTCTCAAACGCTTGATACCAAACATACCCTTAGCTTATGAGATTCTGCCAACCTCATCGTGGATTTAACCTTCTTAGCTTACCTGAAAACGTGCAAACCAACATTTTTCCAAGGTGTGATTTGTTGGAGTTGAGCTATCTGAGACGTATGAACAAAAGGGTTCGACTTCTAACAACTACTCATGAATTCTTACAAGTTTTTAATGAGAGGGGCGCGTTCTCTTTGGCTTATGACACTATATAGAGATCGAACAAACCCTCGGCCAAAAAGAATGTTTTGTGGGATGATGGGAAGATAATGAAACCTTGGTGATCTTTGATCTACGTCGTGTCATAGATATTCAGTTGGTACCTAATGTGAGTCGTATTGAGCTAGTGTATGTGTTTTGTAGTTGGTTGGTTTTCCGTTTGGATCCCATCCCAGACTTGTTGGTAAAGAACCGGGTAGGTTTGAGGTTAAGTCTTACCCTAAGAGGCATTTACTTAGGCGGGTGACAAAGGATGGACTAGCACGAGCAACATACCCAAAACACATTTGATAGTTAGCCTTGTGACCAGCACCACCAACACGCACCAACACGTGTTGGGTCCAATTCACATCATCTAAGCCGTATTTATGAAGATAATCTAGACCACATGAACACTTTTGTACCGCATCCGCAAGACAAAAATAGTGAAATGGTCCTTGTGAAGAATCAAACATTGTATTGGTGGTGGTGAAGCAAGTAAAGAAGTTTTAAAGAAACAGTGGAAGGAGAAGAGAGAAAATGTTAATGGGTGTGAGAGACAAAGACACAGTTATTTTGTGATGGTTTGAATATATTTGAGACAAAATAACAAGTAAATAGAATAGGTAAAAAGACAACGATACTTTCACGTGCATGTCAAACGAAGGGTTTTAATGATCAATTTCAACGTCTTTTTGGTGAAGGAACTGTGAGTGTTAAGAGTTTTTGGAGTTGAGGGCTGTTTTCGTTGAATTAATTCTAAATAGGTTTGTGAATGGTACTGATAAACCATCCGTGTAATTTACTCGGAAGTTAATTAATTCAAAATAGGTTTGTGAATGGTACTGATAAAGTGGTAGCTAGGTACCCTTTCTTTTTATGAAGAGTGGAAATAAGTC
This sequence comes from Tanacetum coccineum, assembly GCA_026074375.1. Lineage (NCBI taxonomy): Eukaryota > Viridiplantae > Streptophyta > Magnoliopsida > Asterales > Asteraceae > Tanacetum > Tanacetum coccineum. The sequence goes on from BQNB010167252.1 coordinate 9,162, forward strand.
AGCCTAGTTTGAGTAGCTTGAGTTTGTTTCAAGCTTTTTGCTTTTAGCTACGGCTCGCTTATTCTTTGTTCGAGCTCGTCTTGTGAGATATTTTATACGTTTTGGCTGATTTTGTTGTATGACAGTTTTAAACGAAATAAAGCTCAAGTCAAACGCGATTTCTTAAGTACGTACCTTATGCTCAAGCTCGTTTATTTGATTTTAAGTGTGTTTTTTGCTTTGACGTTGTTTGTTTATTTCGTTTATTTTATATGTATACGAAACATCTCTTTACATATATGAATGCATATATTTTTTTTATGGTTGTTAGGCTCGTTTATTAAATGAGTCAATACAAAGATCGAGCTAACTCGTTTCATCTCGAGCAGCTAGTCTTGTTTCCATGCATATCTATTTTTCTGTAGGTTTCTCTCTTTTTAAAGACATAAAAAAACACTTTACCTTTGCAAATGAGCTACTCGTACTTAGAATTGTTGGATCGTAAACTTGATTTAGTCATAAAAGCCCGAACCCATGACGAAGAAGCTTCTAGAAGGATAAAGAAATCCTTAGAATGATGAAGAAGTTTCTAGAATAATTAAGAAGCTTCTAGAATGATGAAGAAATATATATGTAAAATATTTATAGAAGTTTCTAGAAGACAGGAGATAAGTGATAGAAATATCTAGTAAGAAATATCTAGATTATAGATATGTATGAAGTCGGAATTATCTAGAAGTCTATGGAAAAATCTCTAGTCTAGAATCTTCCATGGACAAGTATAAATAGGTGTTAGAATGATGGATTTGCATGGAACCGCCACCAAGAAGCAAAGTTAAGCAATAAAAGTTTCTTTGTATAAGCTCTCTAAGTGTTCCTCTCTTCATCGAATATAAGCCTAAAAGGCCCTCGTGTTTCCAACAAATTGGTATCAGAGCTAGTGCTAGAAGATCAAGATGTCAAGTTCAATGAACTTGTTCCAATTTCCTCGTCTTACCAAAGATAACTATGGTAGTTGGTGTATTCGGATGAAGGCGTTACTCGGTTCACATGATGTGTGGGAGATAGTCGAGAAAGGTGTTGAGAAAGTTGATGATGAAGGCTCGTTGAGTGCCACTCAAAGGGTGGAGTTGCAAAAGGCAAGAAAGAAGGATCAAAGTGCTCTTACGATCATCTATCAATGTCTTGATGATGCGATGTTTGAGAAAGTTGCAAATGCAACCACTTCTAAGGAAGCGTGGGAGATCCTTCAAAATGCTTTCAAAGGAATTGATAAGGTGAAAAAGGTACGTCTTCAAACTCTTAGAGGAGAGTTCGAAAAACTCCAAATGGAGGAATCCGAAACCATTTCGGATTATTTCACTCGTGTCTTGACCATTTCAAATGAAATGAAGAGAAATGGTGAAAGCTTGAGTGACACAAGAGTGATAGAAAAGATTCTTCGCTCTTTGCCACCAAGCTTTGATTATATTGTTGTGGCCATAGAGGAGTCAAAAGACATCGACTCTATGACCATTGATCAACTCATGGGATCCTTACAAGCCCATGAAAAGAAGTTGACGAAAAGAAGGGGAAAAGAACCCTTAGAGCAAGCTCTTTACTCAAAGGTCTCATTCAAAGAAAGAGAAAAGAATTTTCTACATGGAAAGGAGCAAGGACGAGGACGCAGTCATTTTCGTGGTCGTAGTAGTTTCCAAGGCCGGGGACGAGGAAGAGGAAGAGAAGATGAGAACCAATGGTCTTCATATAGAAGAGGTCGTAGGAGAGGCTTTCAATCTTAAAGAGGAGGTAAGCCCCAAATACAATGCTACAATTGTCGCAAATATGGTCATTATGCAAATGAGTGTACTAGCTCAAGACAAGTGGAGGAAAAAGCCAATCTTATGGAGGTATAAGATGAAAATGAACTTACTTTGCTAATGGTGAGACATGACGAACAAGAAGAGAGGATAAAACCATGGCATATAGATTCCGCTGCCAGTAATCATATGACAGGTGAAGAGATTTGGTTCGTGCGGATGGAGAATGTAAAGGTAATGTCACCTTTGGAGACGAATCAAAGACACCGATAAAAGGAAAAGGTAAAATACTTATCCGAGCTAACGATGGAAGTCACCAATATATTTCGGACGTATACAATGTGCCCAACCTTAAAAGTAACATTTTAAGCGTTGGACAACTTTTAGAGAAAAACTACGATATTCATTTCAAAGATCGCAGTGCCACAATAAGAAATCAAGAGGGAAAGCTCATAGCAAAAGTGTCTATGACTAAAAACCGAATGTTCATTTTGAACATTCAACATGATGAAGCGAAGTGCTTAAAGAGTTGTCTGGAGGATCATTCGTGGCTTTGGCACATGAGGTACGGGCATTTAAACTTCGGTGACTTAAAGTTATTATCTTCAAGGGGAATGGTGAAAGGGTTAGATCAAATTGATCATCCCAATCAAGTGTGTGAAGGATTTCTTTCTTGGGAAGCATGCTAGGAGTTCGTTTCTAAAAAAAGCGACATCAAGAGCTAAGGAGCCTCTACAACTAATTCATACGGATTTATGTGGTCCCATTACTCCACCCTCTCATGGTAAGAATCTCTACTTTATGCTCTTTATTGATGACTATTCAAGAAAGACTTGGGTATATTTTTTGAATGAAAAATCTCAAGCCTTTGAAGCTTTTAAGAAATTTAAAGCTATGGTTGAAAAGGAGAAATGTTTAAAGATTAAATCCATGAGATCAGATAGAGGTGGAGAATTTTTATCAAAGGAATTTAACAAATTTTGTGAGGATAATGGGATTCGGATATTTCTAACGGCTCCTTACTCCCCACAACAAAATGGAGTGGTGGAGAGAAAGAATAGAACCATTCTTAATATGGTCCGAAGCATGTTGAAAAGTAAGAAGATGCCAAAGGAGTTTTGGGCCGAAGCGGTTGATTGTGCGGTATATCTATTGAACCGGTGTCCGTCAAAGAGTTTAGACAACAAGACCCCACAAGAAGCATGGAATGGGTTGAAGCCTACAGTCTCTCACCTACGGGTATTTGAGAGCATAACGTATGTCTACGTTCCGAGCCAAAAGCGATCCAAGCTTGACGATAGAAGTGAGAAGCATGTGTTTGTTGGCTACGACAAACAATCAAAAGGTTATAAGCTTTATAATCCGGTCACAAGGAAGGTGGTAGTGAGTAGAGACATGAAGTTCGAAGAAGAAGGATCATGGGATTGAAGCATTGAAGAAAATGAAAGGTATGACTTTCTTCCTATGATTGACGAAGAAGAGACATGTGAATCAGGTGATGAAGTCCAACAACAACCTGAAAGTCCAACTCCAACTCCAACCCAAGACTCGCCTTTAAGTTCAAGTGAAGGAACCAAAGACAAGAAGTTTGCAAGAGCTCTACGAGGTAACTGATGAAATACCCCTTCTTTGTTTATATGCTGACTGTGAACCTTTAGTTTTTGAAGAGGCCATGAAAAGCAAGAAATGGAGACAAGCCATGGAGGAAGAGATAAAGTCGATAGAGAAGAATGATACGTGGGAGTTGACAACCCTTCCGAAAGGACAAAAGGCTATTGGAGTTAAGTGGGTATACAAGGCCAAGAAAAACGCCAAAGGCGAAGTGGAGAAGTACAAGGCTAGACTTGTGGCAAAAGGTTACAAGAAGAAGCATGGTATCGACTACGAAGAGGTATTTGCTCCTGTTGCCCGTTTAGAAACTATAAGAATGATTATTGCTATTGCTGCTCAATATAGGTGGAAAATCCACCAAATGGATGTGAAGTCAGCATTTCTGAATGGACTTCTCGAAGAAGAAGTTTATGTGGAGCAGCCGGAGGGATATGTTGCCAAAGGCCAAGAAGGTAAAGTGCTAAATTTAAAGAAGGCCTTATATGGTCTAAAGCAGGCACCACGTGCTTGGAATACTAGAATTGACAAGTATTTCCAAGAACATGGTTTTAGAAAGTGCCTAAGTGAATATGCACTTTACGTGAAATTTGAAAATAAAAGTATACTGCTCGCCTGCTTGTACGTGGATGATTTGATCTTTATAGGAAACTCTCAAAGTATGATTGATGATCTCAAGAAGTCGATGACGAGAGAGTTCGAGATGACAGACATTGGACTTATGTCTTATTATCTGGGCATTGAAGTGAAGCAAACGGACGAAGGAATATTTATATGTCAAGAAAGATATGCCAAGGAGATATTAAAGAGGTTCGGCATGGATAAGTGTAATCCCGTTGGCACCCCCATAGAACATAAGGCAAAGCCTTCTAAGCATGACGGAGGAAAAGCGGTAGACTCAACTTTATTCAAGAGTCTCGTTGGAAGTTTGCGCTATTTGACATGTACAAGACCCGACATCCTATTTGCGGTTGGATTGATCAGCCGTTTCATGGAAGAGCCTACGACAAAACATTCGAAGATTGTGAAGAGGATCCTCCGTTACATCAAAGGTACCGTAGACTATGGTATGTTTTATTCAACAAGTGAAGACTTCAAACTGGTTGGGTATAGCGATAGTGACTGGGCTAAAAGCAAAGATGATGGAAGAAGTACTTCAGGATTCCTATTCTTCCTGGGTAACAATGCATTTACATGGTCTTCAAAGAAGCAACCTATTGTTACCTTGTCCAGTTGTGAAGCAGAGTACGTAGCTGCAACATCATGTGTATGTCACGCAATTTGGCTCCGAAGTATACTAAAATAGCTACACATGAAGCAAGAAGATGCGACTGAGATCTATGTGGACAACAAGTCGGCAATTGACCTAGTGAAAAATACAGTCTACCATGATCTAAGTAAGCATATCAACACTCGTTATCACTTTATTCGAGAGTGTATTGCAAGGAAGGATGTCCGAGTGATACATACAAGC
>BQNB010167253.1:0-11484 GCA_026074375.1 Tanacetum coccineum
GCTCTTTTATCTTTTGTTTATTAGCTTGCGTGGGTAACAGTATCTTGAATTGATTGTAGTCACCAACCAAACCGTACCAGTCTCTCATGATGAAAAACCCTCTTTTCTCGTTCGAATTAGGATTTAGACTGACATAGGTTTAACATAGGATTAGAATATAATTAACATAGATTAGATAACCAAGATATTAATTAAATTGATAAATTTAACCTCTCTCTCAGAGATCGACACCCTACTTACCACGAAACTACTACCGATCGGGTACACTGTCCGTTAAAGTGTTGTTTTTGGTTGAGTAGGCAAAATATAAATTTAAAACTTGAATCAATAAAATATACACCACACAACGACACATCAAGTTTTTGGCACCGTTGTTGGGTGTGAAAATTAATCTTGATTTTATTTTGATATTTTGGTTTTTAACATTGGATTAGATCTAACCCTTAGGATTAGTTTAATTTAGATTAGTGTATATTCTTGTATATTCTGTATATTTTGTATATTTGTCTTTAATTGTTTGCTTGTATATATTTGTGTGTTTAATTGTTTGCGTATTTAATTATTTTTCTTGAATACACTGTTTTGGTCGACAGTTGAATACGGCGTATCCACTTCCACTGGATACTGCGTATCCAGTTCTCTGTCCAATACATCGTATTCAATCCAACTGATTAATACGGCGTATCCACTTCATTGGATATGGTGTATCGATTATCTGGAATAGAAACTGAAATAATTGATTTTCGTACAAAAATTTTTCTACCTTCCTTCGGAACAAATCCTACTGATTTTTTATCCCTTATTTCAGGTAGTGTATGACAAGGAGTTCGACGAACGAACTATACACACCTTACAAAGATCCTGACCATGAGTTTCGATCATCAAGAAGACACTTCAAGACTCTAAGTCTTGACGAATTGAGATCTCCAGATTTGAATCTACTTTCTAACAAAGAATACTCAGAGGAAGAAGAAGAAGAAGAAGAAATGGCGGAAACAATGGAGCAATACATGAGCAAGACCCGAACAGACTATGGATCAGGAGTCGCTAGGCCTAAAATTAATAACAAAGATCAATTTGAACTAAAAGGACAATTTCTTAAGGAGCTTCGAGAAAACACATTTAGCTGTTCGGATAATAAGGATGCTAATGAACACATTGAAAAAGTTCTCGAAATAGTTGACTAATATGTGTTTAATCACATATCATTTTACCTTATTAAAATGAGCTTAAAAGGGCAAAAGCACATGTAAAATACATTATATATGTGTGTTTTGTCAAATGCATCATGCAGGTAACGGATATGTCAAAAATGTACAAAAAACAAAGCAAAACGGACAAAACCAAGCACGGGAATGGGAAGAGTATGAGAAATCAAAGCCGAAGGCGTATACATCCTTAATGGGCCAACCCGTACCCATTTTAATGGGCCGGGCAGCCCATTAACTTTGTATCTATACAAAACCTTAAGCCTTTTATAAACCATTAAATCAAATCCATAAATCCTTTTACCAAATCCATAATCCTTTATGCTAGCCCAAATTCAAGTCAAAGCCCAAATAACCCAATACCCAGTCAAAGTCAAGATATAAAACGTTGGTCAGAGTTACTGTAGCCTTTCCCCTTTCCCTTCATTTTCACCCTGCACACAAAACACACGCGCAGGATAAAGTCAATCCACACACACAATCTCAAATAGCTTCTAGAAGTACAACTCCTGACAAGTCTGACACCCCAAATAGCCACGCTGGCAATCCTCAGTGATAACATTAGCTATTGAGACGTATACTTGATCCAACGACTCAAATGATGAGATTTAGAGGCGGCTATGATTGAAAGGCTGTGATTGGATGATGGGATGCTCCTCCTTGGCCTAGAAGGTTCCTCTTATCTTTATAAATAGAGGCTTAGATCATACAGTGTAGGCATGTAGATTTTAGCTTAAGCTTTTAGTAATTAGTAGAGTTTAGTAGCTTTTAGTATTAATTTTCATGTAATTTACTTTTCCAAGCATTGTACTCGTTTTGTTTATCAATAAAATTCAGTGTTTGATTTAATTTCATGTTTAATTCATGTTTTCACTTTATGTAATTATGGTTTAAGTTTGTTCTAAATCACTTAATAAGCTCTTAAAAGCTCTTAATTACTTTAAAAGCTTACTTTCAGTCAGTTTAGCCTTTAAAAACTTAATTGAATTAGTATTCATCTCAAATCTCCCCTAAATTACCTCAGCTTAATTTTTGGAAGATAAGCCAATCAGGGAAGGGCTTATGGACCTCACCAGCTTGTTTTTAACAAGTTAGAGCTTGTAGATAAGCTCTTAAGAGCATAATTAGATCCCAGTTTAGCTAGGATCAAGGTACTTGTTCTATTTTCTTTATTTTAGCTTATTTACTGTTCAGCTTATTATTTTGCCTAATAGTGCATATTTCCTGTTATTTTGTGCTTATTTGTCCTTTATTTACTTTGTGCTATGTCTATTTTTACAAATCTCAGCTTAATTCAAACTTTTGTAGTATAAAAATGAAAAACTAAATTTTAAGGGGTGTTTGGAACAAGTAGCACTAACACATGTTAGTGTTGCCTAAGCCTCTTTTGTCCCTTAAGTCATTTTCAACAAGCTTTAATCTAGTCTAAAAGTCAGTTTTAATAAGATTTTAAAGTTTAGATCTCTAGTTTAAGGCTTAATCTTTCTATGGTTTAAATCTGTGGTGTTCTTGTTTAATAATTCAGCTTATCTGATTAGATCTTTATTAGTAGCTATTTGGTGTTAATTTCATGTTAGTTTATGGTCAAATTTCAGTAGAAAAGACTTGGGTTAAGTGAGCATTTGTCAATTGAATTTCTATTCAGAATTCTGTCATAGTTCTAAGTCTCTATTTCAAAAGTTCAAATTACAGTTTTCATTAGCAAATTTAGGTAAGATAAAACTTGTTTTATGGTCTGAATTTGATAATATAAGCTCATTAGATATCAAGCTTGATCTGTTTTCACTTTTTGAGTTTTCACATTAGCATATTCTAGCTTAAATATAGGACTGCAAATTGTCTTTTTAAACTTAAAAAAACCAAAAAAATATTAGTGTAATCTATCACTTTTTTAAGTCCTTTTTCTAGCTTATTTTCTAAACCAATTTTCTTAATTTTTGTTTTCATGTGTTCTTTGGATGTCAAAGTTAATCTGTTTTTAGTATACAACTTATTTCAAGTGCTTATTTGGTCTCAATTTTAGCTCAAAGTTGGTCATTTTTCATTAAAAAATCTTGTTATATGTTCTGCATACAAACTTTTGAGTTTTAAAGTTTTTACAGCTTACATGTTTGATCAATTTCTTGTCATTATGCTTATTAGGTATTGTTAGAATTGTATTTTCAGCTTATTTGGCTTAGCATTTCTTATTGAGATCTTAAAAAACCAACACAGAATACTTTTAAGTCATGATAGTAAAAAGTTTAGCTATTAGTCCTTTTTAATCTGCTCCGTTCAGCTTATTAATGAGTTTTAGCAAAAATGTTTCAAGAGGTGTACGATTTTCGCGAAGTATTTGAAGTTAGTGCCTTGAAGATCCTTCCCCGTGAAGTTATCGTTTATAATTTTCTATTTTCTTTTATAACACCATAAAAATACAAAAATATTTTTTGTTTTCAATTTATTTTATAAAATACCAAAAAATTGAAAAACTCAAAAATAACCGTTGTGTCACTTGTGAAAACGGCTCACCATTAGATTAACAAACTATAAGAGAGGTTTAAGGAGGGTTGATCCTACGAACTTCGACCCAAATGGAGAAGGTTTTTAAAACGCTTCGCGCTTACCCGCTCCTCCGCTTCTTTGTGCGTTTTCTAAAGAGCTGCCGTACACTTGTTCGATTATCGGTTACAGAAATATTTTCGTTCTATCTTATTTTATCTTATTTAGTTTTTAGTGCATGAGCACTCGCTCTACATCTTCTAATCTATTTTCTCCGCTTAGAGACCCCCGAGAGTCTTATTCGACGAAGGAATTTAGGTGAACCGTCATCTCTTTTTGACTTCGAAGAAGTTATGAGCATTCCTCATAATAATATGGGACCGCCTCTTGTGGGTCCCCCTTCACCAAATAATGGTCCACCTCCGGTGGTGAGACCTAATGGGCCAGCTCCCCGATCGATGGAAGAGTTGTGCCAACCGTCTATAAATGGACGGGGTGGACCAATTGCCCTAATTCCAATTCAAGTAACGGATTTTGGACTTCGTCATCACATGATACAACAAGTTCAAAATACTTGCCAATTTCACGGGTTACCGGGCGACGATGCCAATAGACATATTGATAAATTTTTGGAAATCACTCAACATATGAAGCAAAATGGGGTCTCCGATGACACCCTTGGTTTATCTCTTTTCCCTTATTCCTTGACGCATCATGCTATCGCATGGTATGATTGCCTTCCAAGGAATTCCATCCGCTCTTTCGACGATATGATGAGGAAATTTCTTTCGAAATATTTTCCTCCTTCCATGGTGACTAAATTAAGGAACGAGATTACGAAATTTGAACAAAAACCGCACGAATCATTATTCGAGGCATGGGAGCGTTATAAATTATCCATTGATCGGTGTCCTAACCATAACATGCTTTTAGTTACACAAATTGATACGTTTTATAATGGTTTGACATTAAGTCATCGGGACACCATCAATGCTGCAGCGGGAGGAACTTTTATGCAAAAGACACCGGAAGAATGTTACGAATTGATCGAGAACATGACCGCTCACCACAACCATTGGGACACTTCAGCAACACGAGACGAGACATCTAGAAATATCTCTTCTACTACTTCTACCGAGAGTCCCGAAGTTGTTCGACAATTGGAATTAATGAATAAGAATTTTCTCAATATGATGAAACAAATGCAAACGGTCAAATCTGTTGATACGAAATGCGAGACTTGTGGTGGTCCCCATTCTTTTACCGAGTGCCCAGCCGTCGATGGCTACACTCAAGAGGCCGCTTATGCTACTACGGGTAACCATAATTCGGGAGGTAATTCCTACCAACCACAAGGTGACCGTAATCGCTCGAATAATTACCTCGGACCACCCGGTTTCAATCAACCGAATCAAAACCGATACAATCAAAATCAAAATCAAGGTAATTATCAAGCTCTGAACCATCAAGGAAGAGGGCAAAATTTCAATCAAGGAAACAATAATTATCAAACTCCTAATTTTCAAGCTCCAAATTATCAAGCTCAAGTTGGACCTTCGAATGATCTTTCAAACTACATAAAGACTAATGAAGTGAATATGTGAGACTATGCAAAATCAAAATTAATAACATGAAAACATAAATTGGTCTAAGTCCCGAATTAACCCAAGTTGCTATCTGCCCGATTTATCATGAACCGTTAATTCTTGTAAGCGCGAATGTTATGGATAGATCTATCGGGAGTGACATCCCTGTTTGTCTTGGACTGACATTAGTCAAGCAAACACAGTTTCATTTGAGTCAGACTACGGGTGTCCCGGGTTAGACACCTGCAAGGGCATTCATTCATTGTTGGTATATGTTAACGCTTCGGTGTCATGAGCTTAGACAATAGTAATGCAATTTATATGACTTTGTATCTGTTATATTGTCATATGTGGATGAAATCTTGTGATTCACAAACACTACATTTTTCTGCTTAAACAAACCTATGAACTCACCAACTTTATGTTGACATTTTAGCAATGTTTTTCTCAGGTATTAAGAACGAAGATGCTATATGAAGTCTCATGCATTGCAGTCATTTTCCCGTTATCTGAAGATCACTTGTACTATTTAAAACAATGTCGTATTGTCTATTTTATGCTTCCGCTGAATGTTTAAACAATTTATTATTTCCTAATTCAAGTGATCCGTTTTCTTAAAACGTCTCATATAGAGGTCGTTCTGTATTGCTTAGAAGTATGATAATCATGAAGTCATACGCCATCGGCTACCATTATACTCTGATATTTTGGGGGTGTGACACATACGATTCAATTAAAAGAATATAACATCATCTTTACAAAACCCAAAAATCAAACCCGATCAAAGCTGCATGTGCTTCATACCATTATATTCACTTAAAAACAATATAACATCATCTTTACAAAAGCTCAAAATTATATTCACTTAAAAACAATATAACATGATCTTTACAAAACCCCAAAATCAAACAAAACCCAAGTTGCATGTGGCTCCTAAGCAAAGATTCAATTAAAAACAACATAATTGTAACAACCGGCAATTTTTGAAATTTTAAATGACTATTTTACCCTTTGAGTTTTCGGGTCCGACTTGACTTTTTGACTTTTGATATTTTATTGTCACATAAAAACGATTACCGCGTAACCGGTAATTTTTCAGAATATATTTAAATAATAAATCATATTTATTATTACATATCTCTCATGTGCAAATTTATTTTTAACTTATTTGACTTGAAAACGAGAAAATATATGTTATTCCTAAGTTGACTTATCAAAAAACGACCCGCAAAATCACGTTTTCACGACTCGGACTCTAAAACAATTTGATGTAAAATGACATTCCGGACAACTTTTTAGTTTTGCCCGAGACCCGAAAGCAAGCAGAAAATAACTGACATACCCTCGCAAAATTTTAAAGACCGCACACAACGAGTACCGACACAAAAATAATTAAATTTATATGTAATTATCACCCTTTTTATTAAATAAAATAATTAATAAATTATTTAATATTTTATTCAAAAGCGTTTATTTAAAAACGCGAATGTTCAAATTAAAGTTTCATTTTTTCGGACAAAGCTTGCCCGTGATACCCAATGGCTACACAAACGAACAATAAACATTTTAAATAAGTTTATAAAACATTTCTGAAATAATTGTCATGTAAATACTCATTTTTGTGGGAAAAATCATTTGGAACGCAATGGCGCAAGTTTCGTGTTTTAAATCATCCGTTAACTAGCCCAAACGAGTCCTGAATCAATATTTTACAAAAAGATTTCACATTTGGCCCCTCTAGTAAAATCTATAATGTTAACCATAAACTATATGGAACTTGCCACTTTTTCTTAACACTTTCTACCATATATATGTTAGATATTAGGGTTTGAGTCATTTTCATCATAAAACCTAGCCCCCATATTTTCCCTCATCCTCTCTCTCATTTTTCGGCCAGTTTTTTTGGCACCGCCACACTTTTTTGGCGAGACCACCAGCCACCAGATCCGGCCACCAGCTGCATCTCCACGCCACCCATCTCCGCACCACCACATCTCCTCGTCGAACATCACCATCACCTCGTCATCACACTGTTGACCACCTCCATCAGCCTCCACCATCGCGACCTCTATAGTCGCACCACCTCACCACCATCGTCACCACCCACAACCACCTTACAGCGGCTGCAACAGCCGCGACCCTTACCACAGATCTACCACCACAACCACGCCACCCCCACCATCCCCTCCTCGTCACCTCCACACCACCACCTCTAGCCGCCACCCACAAGGGTGCGTGTGGTTTCTCAGCCACACAGAAAAGGGTGCGTGTGGTCTCTAAAATGACACCAAAAGGTGCGTTAGGTTTTTGACGCACCACATAAGGTGCGTTTGGTTTTTAGATCTGCACCAAGGGTGCGTTCGGTTTCGAAGAAGACCCACGAGGGTGTGTTTGGTCTTTCTCAGCCACTAGGGTACGTTGGGTTTTGAAAACAACCCATCAGGGGTGTTTGTTTCGCTGTGTAACAGCCGCTAGGGCTGTTTGGTTTGGCAGTTAACACCCAAGGGGAGTGTTTGGTTTGGCAGTTAACACCCAAGGGGTGTGTTTGGTTTGGCAGTTAACACCCAAGTGGTGTGTTTGGTTTGGTAGTTAACACCCAAGGGGTGTGTTTGGTTTGGCAGATAACACCAACAGGGGTGTTTGGTTTGCTGGATAACACCAAACAGGAGTGTTTGGCTGCGTAACAGCCATAAAGGTGTGTTTGGGTGAGCAGATTAACCGTAAGGGTGCGTTTGGGTTAATATAAATCCGCGAATATAAATATGTTAAGTTTTGGTGAAATATAAAATCGGATTAAGTGGTGGTTAAAATGGTTAAATAAATGTGCTACTTATTATTTTGTTTCCTATTCGATCTCGTTTAGATATATATATATATATGTATATATATATGTATATATATGTATATCTATATGTATATATATGTATATATATATGTATATATATAAATATATATGTATATATATATGTATATATATGTATATATATATGTATATATATATATATATGTATATATATAATATATATATATATATATGTATAATGTATATATATAATATATATATGTATAATGTATATATATAATATATATATATATATATATACGTTGTATAAACAAATAGGTCATGTCGAAATTTATATAAATTTCTACACTTAATAAATTTCACTATAATTTCTATTATTTTTGAAACCCGGTAGAAGGAAGAAGTTATATAGTCTTTAAGCTTATTAATTCGTAATTATACGATAACAGTAACCCGGTAATCAAACGAGAACTATACTTTTACAAATGATACAAATATTTTAGCTACAACACGTCAAGAAAATGAAATACTAAATTATAAAATATTATTTATAAAATCTCGACTAGAAGATAAAGTCATAACTTTGGTAAAAGCTTTGAAAACGTCGTTTACATAATTCTCAACTATAAAACGTGCGTTACTTTTACAACAAGGACTCTTTATTAACTTATATGGTGGTTTCCAAACATGTATCAAATTATGTTGTTTTAATTATTTTCTCATGATTCTTATATAATACTTCTAAAGTATTATATACTTTTATTTTATTTTCATATATAATACATGTCGCATATTATATACACCTTGTATTATTCTTTTGGTCGTTTGACTTTATTATATAATTCACGATACGAATTATATACTTGTTCATTTTTCATATGTAATATATACGGGATATATTACATACTTTGCGTTTATATTTCGATTTACTTTCTTTAACCAACCATCAACTATTACAACTTGAAATCTAAATCCTTTATCAACGTGTCGCGTTGATGTGACTATCCATTGGAAAACCAAAATGCATTATCCTAGGCTAGTGGATCTTAGCCATTAAGATAAACCGCAACTTCTTGGTCTAGACGTTCCGGTTTCTGTTTGTGTTGTGCTTAATATGTGCATTTCTGCCGATTGTTCCGCAACTTCGAGGTGAGTTTATAGCCCCATGTTTTATTTGTTTTACATATATTTTTGGGGTGAGAACATGCTTGTTTGCAAATGCATTTACATGGTTGATTACAAATTGGTTTACACACTCATTTACATAGCTCGCTATGAGATACATTACTTGACTTCATTTTTGGTCACAAATACATACTTTACTTTTGAAATGATTACGGATTAGATTAGCGTTAATTGGAACGGGATAAGCTATAAGTAAATGCTCGGGTGTTCTTGGAGGGGACACCTGCGAGGGGTACATATTCATTACTGCCCGGGTGTTCTTGGAGGGGACACCTGCGAGGGGTACATATTCATTACTGCCCGGGTGTTCTTGGAGGGGACACCTGCGATGGGTACATATGGTTTTCATTACTGCCCGGGTGTTCTTGGAGGGGACACCTACGATGGGTACATAGTGCATCGGTTTCATGAACTTAGAGTAATCGTAATCACTCATTGGGCAATACATACTTGAAAACTTATTGAACATTACTAATTTCTGAACACTTTTTATTTTATTACGGCGAAGCAATAAACACTAAACTCTTTCGGTTCTACATTTACTCTTACATTTTTGGTGATTATTATAAGGATTGTAATGGTCATACATACTTTATAAATCTTTGGATTCTAACATTTACATTTATACTTACTAAACTCTATGAACTCACCAACTTTAATGTTGACACTTTTAAGCATGTTTTTCTTATGTGAATTAGATGCTTGGCTTACTTGATGTGCAATGGAGTCAAATTGACAAGATTTCATTTATGGATTTCTACTTACATACAAATGATCAAATCTCGTTGGGTTATTTTCAAGCTTTTCATTGTGATGCAATTATGGGACAAATGTTACATCAATTTCAAAGAAATCAACGAGATTACTTTTCAAACGACACATTTAGAGGTCGTTCTCTTGTATCTTGTGCTATTGTATTATGAAGTAACGCCCCCGGACATATTTCTGCTGCGACACATTTTTGGGGGTGTTACAGATTGGTATCAGAGCCAAGGTTATAGAGAACTAGGTTGCATATTTTACCCTAGACTATAACCGTTTTCACAAACATTGCATCACATCAAACATTTTTAAAGTGCATACACACTACTTGCTTACTTGCTTTCATTACTTGTTACATTATGTGCTTACATGACATACATATATATAACATATATATGCTTACATCCCTTTGCGTATACCGTATAATTATTTATATAAGAGTTTTTTATATAAATACCAGAGCATCTTCTTAGACATTGTGAGTTGCACTATGGTCTCACTTCGTTCTCAGACATTATAAGTTAAATAATGGTCTCCAAGAATATTTTCATGACTTTATACAATATCGTATTACGCGAAAGCCGTCATGATTTTTGTTTGTATATGATTATGTATGAATCTAAGTATTACAAGTCTTGTATGGGCGGGACTTGTAATAGGAGGATTTATATGATAATTGCTATGTTGACTTATTCGTAATGACCTTTATCTTATTTACTTTAAACCGAGTACTCAGTAACTGTCTTGAACTCTATGTCGATTTCCCCTGATTGTTTCACTCTTCGTCTCTGAAGACGAGTTTTAAACACTCGTCTCATACTCATTAGAACATATGCATCGTCATGTCATCCATCACTTTGAAGGTTATGTGAGTACGCGTATTGCATCATAAATTATTAAGTAGGATGATTTATAATCTCTTTATTTGAAAGGATTGGGACGCCTCTTCGTTTAAATAAATAAATTGTAAATCACCGAACCATAAGTTTATCAATTCATTATTAAATAAATTAGGACGCTTCTTTATGCAAATAATAAATTATAAATAAGTGGGCTTAATGGTATCCAATATGACACGAGTATGAACTCGAACCTGATAATCACCAGAATCCGTTAAAAAGGTCTAGAGACACAATAGTGTCTTGCCACTCCGCAAAAATCTTAAGGCCTCGCTTGGAATTTCCTTATCTCATTCCTAAGTTATTACTTGTGCTGTTACAAATCCTTATGATCATGAACTGTTTGTGGAGCTAACCGACTTGTGCACACTTAAACTAATGAAGTTGATTCATCCTCGAACTAACGACAGAGTACCGTATTTCGCCATCTACCGCATAAGCTCTTTCGAGAGATCCTCCCATTTGTTGAACTTTATTATGGGGATATTATTTCTCGAAATGTCCTCACTCTCCGCATCCCATCACCGTTTGTTATAGTCATTGTTGTTATGGTTGCTGTT
>BQNB010167254.1:0-14021 GCA_026074375.1 Tanacetum coccineum
AGGGTGAATCACCAGAATTTTTCTAGAATGACTCACCTCAGTCCTAAAAGGAACATGGTTCCAAAGCAGTATTAATGAGGTCAGGCCTAGTGTCACTTACTACTGCTAAACCAGTTAATACTGCTCAACCCAGAACAATAGTGAATAGTACAAGACCAATGAAAAATGTTTTTAATAAGGTACATTCAATTGTTAGAAGGCCCATTAACAACAAAACAACAACTAAAATAGTAATTTTAATCACAGGGTTAATACTGTTAGTGATAATAATGTTAATACTGCTAGGCCAAAAGCAGTAGTTAATGCTGCTAGGCCAAAAGCAGTACTTAATGCTGTTAAGGGAAACCAAGTTAATGATGTTAAGGCCTTAGCTTGTTGGGTATGGAAACCAAAGACTAAAGTAATAGACCGTGTTTCTAAACACAACAGTGCATCAACCATTCTAAATTTTTTTGATTATATTGATGCACAAGGCAGATCCAAGTCAGTGATGGCTTGGGTCCCCAAAAGAGACTGATTTTCTTACCTTATGTGCAAGGCAATACACAGTAAGATTTAGAGGAGAAAGGAGTGACTGACAGCAGATGCTTAAGGCACATGACAAGGAACATGTCCTATCTTACTGACTTTGAAGAAATTGATGGAGGATATGTTGCCTTTGGAGGTAACCCTAAAGGAGGGAAAATCACAGGTAAAGGTATAATCAAAACTGGTAATTTAGATTTTGAGATGGGTATTTTGTAAAAGAGTTACAGTTTAACCTCTTTAGTGTCTCACAAATGTGTGACAAAAAGAATAATGTTCTCTTTAATGACACTGAATGTATTGTTTAATCTCCAAACTTTAAGTTAACTGATGAAAGTTATGTTTTACTTAAAGTTCCTAGAAAGAACAATATGTATAGTGCTGATTTAAAGAATATTGTTCATAAAGGAGGTCTAACTTGTCTCTTTGCAAAAGCCACATCTGATGAATCTAAACTTTAGCATAGGAGGCTTGGACACATAAATTTCAAAACTATGAATAAACTGGTTAAGGGAAATATTGTAAGAGGTTTACCTTCAAAACTTTTTGAAAATGATCAAACCTGTGTTGCTTGTCAAAAGGGAAAGCAACATAGAGCTTCTTGTAAGTCCAAAACAATAAGTTTAATCAGCCAACCTTTACATATGTTGCACATGGATTTGTTTGGTCCAACATTTGTAAAAAGCTTAATGAAAAAGATGTATTGCCTAGTTGTCACAGATGATTACAGTAGGTTTAGTTGGGTTTTCTTTCTAGCTACTAAGGATGAGACTAGTGGCATTCTTAAGTCCTTTATAACTGGAGTAGAAAATCTAATAGATCAAAGGGTTAAGGTAATTAGGTGTGACAATGGAACTGAGTTCAAGAATAAGGAGATGAATCAGTTTTGTGAGAGAAAAGGTATTAAGAGAGAATTTAGTGTAGCTAGAACTCCTCAACAAAATGGAGTAGCTGAGAGGAAAAATAGAACACTAATTGAGGCTGCTAGGACAATGCTAGCTGATTCTAAGCTACCTACTACTTTTTGGGCTGAAGCAGTTAATACTGCTTGCTATGTGTAAAATAGGGTATTAGTAACTAAGCCTCATAACAAGACCCCTATGAACTTTTTTTTGGTAGAAAACAGATTTAGGCTTTATGGAGTATCCATTTGGTGTCCTATTACTAATTTCTCAATACCATAAAATCACTTAGGCAGTTTGATGGTAAAGGCTGTATTTGATGATGGTCTCCTTGTTTGGGGTACTCAATCCTATTGTATAGCATTAGAGTATTCTACCTGTAGAACTAGGATAGTTGAAGAGAACCTGCATGTCCAGTTTAGTGAGAATACACCTAATATTGCAAGAAGTGGACCAAATTGGCTTTTTGATATTGATGCACTAACAAATTCAATGAATTATAAGCAAGTTGTTGCAGGAAATCAGTCTAATGGTAATGCAGGTACAAAAGCATATGATGGTGCAAGTAAAGCTAGAATGGAGTCAGTAGACTGGCAAAGTGATGATTAATTCTGCTACCATTGTGGACTGCTGGATCCACATTCTCTCAAAATTTCTTTGAGTTCTCTTGATGCTAGATTTCAAACCTTTCAAGTGATGATGGAAGAAGGTGTGGGGAAGATTCAAGAAATAGTGATGGTATGAATCATGAGGAGGAAGTAATGTTAACAACATAACAGTTGTTAATGTTGCTAACACAAATGTAGTTATGATGTATGTAGAAAAACAAGTATTGAACTTCCTGATGATCTAAATATTCCTCCTTTGGAAGATATTGTCTACTCAGATGATGATGAAGATGTTGGTGAAGAGGCTGACATGAACAATTTGGATGCATGTATGCCTGTCAGTCCTATTCCAACTATATGAGTAACAAGATGGATCCAGTAGACAAATTATTAGAGGACTTGAAAGTTCAGCACCTTCAAACTAAGAAGTATGATAATGAATTTGGAAGTAAGAAGAGAAGACAGGGGTTTGTTTAGATCAGTTCGAGCAAAGAACAAACCATAAATACTTTTAAAATTGCATGTTTTCCTGATTCTTATCACAAATAGAACCCAAGAAGGTAATCCAAGCATTGCAGAATCCAAGCTGGATAGAAGCTATACAGGATGAGATTCTACAATTTAAATTACAAAAGGTTTAGACCTCTGGTGGATTTACCAAATGGCAAAAGGCTCATAGGCACTAAATGGGTCTTTAGGAATAAAAAGGATGAAAGAGGAATTGTGATTAAAAATAAAGCAAGATTGGTTGCTCAAGGGTACACACAAGAAGAAGGGGTTGACTACGATGAATTATTTGCCCTTGTTGCAAGAATTGAAGCAATTAGGCTATTTTTAGCCTATGCCTCATTTTAAAGACTTTGTGGTGTACCAGATGGATGTCAAGAGTGCTTTTCTTTATGGAAGATTGGAAGAGACAGTCTATGTATTGTCTACCTCACCATGGATTTGAGATCCATACTTCCTTAACAGAGTATACAAAGTAGAAAAGGCACTTTATGGACTGCATCAAGCTCCCAGAGCTTGGTATGAAACCTTGTCAACTTATTTGTGGGACAATAGGTTTTAGAGAGGAAAGATAGATAAGATTTCGTTATCCGAAAGGTCAAGGGTGATATTCTGTTAGTTTTCACAGTATATGTAGATGTTATCATTTTAGTCTACAATGAAGGTCATTATGCACTGAGTTGAGAAGATGATGCATAAGTTTCAGATGCGTTCTAAGGGTGATGTGAACTCCCCTTTCTTCTTTAGGACTGCAAGTAAAGCATAAGGAGGATGGGATTTTTATCAGTCAAGAAAAGTATGTGACTGAGATTTTAAAGAAATTTGGTTTTACCGATGTCAAGACAGCAAGCACACCTATGGAAACTCAAAAGATTTTGTTCAAGGATGAAGATAGTGAAGAAGTGGATATTCATTTATATAGATCAATGATTGGTTCATTGATGTATCTTACTTCTTCAACACCTGATATTATGTTTGTAGTGTGTGCCTATGCAAGATACCAAGTCAACCCAAAAGTGTCACATCTTTATACTCTGAAAAGAATTTTTAGATACTTAAAAGGTCAACCTAAATTGGGCCTTTGGTATCCAAAAGATTCACCTTTTGATTTGGTAGCATACATTGATAGTGATTATGCTAGAGCAAGCTTGGATAGGAAGTCCACAACAAGAGGTTGTCAATTCCTTGGGTGTAAATTTATTTCATGGCAGTGCAAGAAGCAGACTGTGGTTGCTAATTCCACAACAGAGGCTGAATATGTAGCTGCTTCAAGTTGATGTGGACAAGTGCTTTAGATCCAGAATCAACTACTTGATTATGGATACAATTTTATGCATACCAAGATCTTTATTGATAATAATAATACTATTTGCATAATTAAAAATCCTATTTTTCATTAAAAAACAAAGCATATAGAGATTAGACATCACTTTATTAGGGACTGCAATGAAAAGAAGTTGATTCAAATGGTTAAAATCCACACTGACAAGAATGTTACAAATTTACTTAAAAAATCTTTTGATGTAAGTAGGTTTCATTATTTAATTGCTATTATTGGAATGCTAAATCCTTAAAATCTTTTATCTCTTTATGTTTTTGTAAAATTTTGTATGAATTAGTACTGTTATTCATGTCATTAAAAGTTTTTGCTGTTAAGTATAATTAGTGCTTCGAATTATACCTAATAATACTGAGTTAATACTGTTAGTTATACTTAATGTTGTAAGGTATAATTAATACTGTGATTATTGTACAATTTGCTATGGCTTGTATTTTCTTGGTTTTTGGACTAAAATTTTATAGAAAATGCAAAGAAAAGTGTTAGATTGATTATGGAAAAGCTGGTTATTTAAGTAAAAGAATTGAGAGAATTGGTGAGAATAAAAACAGAAAGAGAGTCGTGTGAAATAAAAACAGACAGAGTGATTTGGTGAGTAAAATTGAGAGAATTGGTAAGCCTAAAAACAGAAAGAGAGCTGTGTGATATAAAAATAGACAGAGTGTACAAGTAAGAAAAAGAATTAAAAGAAAAAGTAAGTTAAAAATAGAAAGAGAAGACATTTATTTTTAATGGATATGCTATTTGGAATGGAATTGGAGTTAATTGTTGGTGACTCAAAGTTAATGCTGTTAGGCATACCTTACTGCTGCAGGTTGTAAGTTAATGTTGCTAAGCATAACTTACTGCTGAGTTACTACAGCTGGGTTACTTACTACTGCAGTTAAAAGTTAATGTTGCTAGGCATAACTTACTACTGCTGTCGAACGTTAATATTGTTAAGGGTATTTTCATAAATACTTTGATTAAGGGTTTCAATCACTCATTTAATCGATTTCATTCAATCATATACTATCTATCACAAACCATAACTCAATTTCATCATTATCATCAAAACCCAGACATATATTACCATACTTGTTTGCTGATACTCTAATTGGATCGCTTTTTTGATCCTAAAACAATGGAAGTGAAGGGTTTTAGCAGATAGTGGATTTTCTGAATGCAAATCCTATAAGATACGCACTAACGATTAATCCTACAATCTATACTTCGTGTATGACAGTTCTGGTGCTTACTACTCAACTGCGAAAAACTGTAACTAGGAAGTATATGTTACAAGCTCTAGTGGATGGAAAGAAGATCATCATTACTGAGTCGATTGTGAGAAGAGATATTCAACTAGAAGATGCTGAAGGTATTAATTATCTACCTAATTCTATTATCTTTGAACAGCTTACATTCATTGGGTATATGAGAAAGTTTCACAAAAACTTACTTTCTATAAGGCATTCTTTTCCCCTCAATGGAAATTCCTTATTCATACTGTTTTACAATGTCTAAGTGCTAAGACTACTGCATGGAATGAGTTTAGTAGCACTATGGCATCTGCAATCATCTGTTTAGCTACAAACAAAATTTTAACTTTTCAAAGTACATATTTGAAAGTATGGTGAAGAACTTGGAGAATGTGTCTGGTAAATTCTTGATCGTATCCATTTGTGTATAGTGTTTTTTGGAGAAATATACTAGTAGGAATGAAATCATAAAAGGATTTATGTTACACCCTCTTACATCAAGAAGATTTTTGGAAACATGATAAGGGTAGGGAAAGGCTTTTCTAGATGAGAAACACCCTTATTTGAAACAATGGTGGTACAACATCAAGAAGAAATGGGTGAAGGTTTGGCAAATCCCACTGATCCCCATCACACACCCACTATTATTCAACCATAAATATCTCAACCTCAAAAGAAACAAAAACCTAGGAGGCCTAAGAGAAAGGACACTGAGATACCTCAGTCTAGTGGTCCTATAGACAATGTAGCAGATGAGGCTGTCAATGAGGAGATGGATAACTGTTTAAAAAGGGCTGCCACTACTGCTACTAGCTTAGATGCAAAGCAGGATATGGGTAACATCAATAATACCCAATCTAAGGCAACACCTAATGAACCAAGTTCCCTAGGAACTAGTTCAGGTGGTGGTCCCAAGCCCCAAGAAACCATAGGGGATACAATTGTTCAGACTAGGTCTGAGAATATATCTAAACATTCCAATGATCCATTGCTCATAAGAGGTAACACACTTCAAAGTGGTGAGGATAAACTAAAACTTAAGGAATTAATGGAATTTTATACCAAATTGCAACAAATAGTTCTTGACCTAGAGAACACAAAGACTACTCAACCTCAGGAGATTACAAGTTTAAAACTGTGAGTCAAGAAGTTAGAGAAGAAAGGAGGATCAAGAACTCATAAGCTCAAAAGATTATACAAGGTTGGTAGATCTACAAGAATGATTTCCTCTGATGATGCTAGTTTGGGTGATTAGGAGGATGCATCCAAACAGGGGAGGAAAATTGATGACATTGATAAAGATGCAGAGATTACATTAATTGATGAAACTCAAGGGAGGTATGGTGATGATCTAATGTTTGATATAGGTGTTCTTGATGATGAAGAAGTGTTTACAGGATAGGATATGGATGAAAAAGATATTAATGTGGCTGAAAAGGAAGTTAGTACTATTGATCCAGTTACTACTACTGGTAGTTACTACTGCCAGTCAAACTAAAACTACAACTGCTAATGATTTAACTCTTACTCAGACTTAAATAGAGATCAGAAGTTCAAAATCCAAAGTCAAAGGGGTTGTGATAGGAGAGCATAGTGAATCTACAACAAGAACAAGATCTCAACAACTACCATCAAAAGATAAAGGTAAAGGTATCATGGAAGAGCCTGAGAACCCAACAAAGAAAAAAGATCAAATTAAGCATGATGAGGAAGTTGCTCAAAGACTTCAAGCTCAAATGCAATCTGAATTAGAGGAAGAAGATAGGCTTGTAAGACAAAGATAAGAAGAAGCCAACATTGTTTCATGGGATAATGTACAAGCAATGATAGATGCTGATTATCAAATGGCTCAACAAATGCAAGAAGAAGAACAAGAGAAGTTGAGTATTAAAGAGAAGTCCAAGTTGTTTGTACAACTCTTAGAAGCAAGAAAGAAGCACACTTTTGAAGACCATAAGAGAAAATAGAAAAGAGGAAAACCACCAAAAACTAAGCTCAAAAGA
Source organism: Tanacetum coccineum (assembly GCA_026074375.1). Lineage (NCBI taxonomy): Eukaryota > Viridiplantae > Streptophyta > Magnoliopsida > Asterales > Asteraceae > Tanacetum > Tanacetum coccineum. The sequence continues at coordinate 7,123 of BQNB010167254.1, forward strand.
GAATACATTGTTACTTGCTAAAAAAACATGCCTCGATACAATCACAATCAATTGAAGAACAAAAGCTTTGATGATATTCAAAATTTATTTGACAAAGCTATGAAAAGGGTAAACAAATTTGTAGATATGGATACATAATTGGTGGAAGGTAGTAAAGTAAGAGCAAAAGGCAGTGAGACAAAAGCATAAGGTAGTTCTAAAAGAGCAGGAGAAGAGCTGGAATAAGAAAGCTCTAAAAAGCAAAAGTTGGAAGAAGACAAAGAGTCTGAGGAGCTTAAGCAATGTTTGGAAATAGTTTTAGATGATGGAGATGATGTAACTATTGATGCTACACCTTTATCTACTAAATCTCCAACCATTGTTGACTACAAGATCCACAAAGAAGGAAAGAAAAGCTTTTTCCAAATTATCAGAGCAGATGGTAAGCATCAGATGTATTTAACTTTTGGAAAGATGCTTAAAAACTTTAACAGAGAAGACTTAGAAGTTCTTTGGAGTATAGTCAAAGCAAGATTTAAGAAGATAGAGCCAGTGAATTACATGGATAAATTTTGCCTCTTAATTTGAAGACCATGTTTGAACATCATGTTAACAGATAATGTATGGAAGAATCAATAAGGATTAGTTAAAGTACTAAACTAGAAGCTTTATGATTCTTGTGGAGTTCATTATGTAACAATGTAGAACATACTATTTTATCTATTAGTTGAGAAGATGTATCCACTTACAAAATATACACTACATCAGATGTTCAATGATGTGAAGCTTCAAGTTGATTATGAGTGTGAAAATGCATTTGAGCTTCTTAGATTGGTCAAGAAATAACTTAAGGAAGGCTATGTACCTAGCTTTTGACCTTTTTCCTTGGTTAAGGGCATTTGGTTAAGATTTGCATTTGAGTTATTTTAAGTGTATACCGTCAACGAATCAATAATCTGAGCAGTAATGTACCCCTTGTAGGTGTCCCCTCCAAGAACACCCGGGCAGTAATGTACCCCTTGTAGGTGTCCCCTCCAAGAACACCCGGGCAGTAATGTACCCCTTGTAGGTGTCCCCTCAAAAACACCCGGGCATTAACTTGTTGTTATCAGTTCAATCCACTTAAGCTAATCTGTAATCATTTCAAAAGTATAGTATGTATTTGTGACCAAAAATGAAGTCATGTAATGTATCCTATAGCGAGCTATGTAAATGAGTATGTAAACCAATTTGCAATCAACCATGTAAATGAATTTATAAACAAGCATGTTCTCACCCCAGAAATATATGTAAAACATGTAAAACGTGGGGCTATAAACTCACCTCGATGATGAAGAACGATTGACAGAAGTGCACATATAGCACAACACAAATGGAAACCGGAACTGCTCGACCCAGAAGTTGCGGTTTATCTTAACGGCTAAGACCCACTAGCCTAGGATAATGTATTAGTGTTTTCCGATGAATGATTGCATCAACGAGACACGTTGATAAAATATATAGATTTCAAGTTGTAATATTATGGTGGTTGGTTAAATAAAATAAATCGAAAAGTAAACGCAAAGCATGTAATATATTCCGTATATATTACATATGAAAAATTAAACAAGTATATAATTCATATCGTGAATTATATAGCAAGGACAAACAACTAAAGGAATAATACGAAGTGTATATAATATGCGACATGTATTATATATGAAAATAGAATAGGAGTATATAATACTTTACAAGTATTATATAAGAAACGTGAGAAACTAATTAAAACAACATAATTTGACACGTATTCGGAAATCACCATATAAGTTAGTAAAAGAGTCCTTGTTATAATAGTAACGCACGTTTTATAGTTGAGAATTAGGTAAACGATGTTTTCAAAGCTTCTACAAAAGTTATGACTTTATCTTCTAGTCGGGAATTATAAAATAATATTTTATAATTTAGTATTTCGTTTTCTTGACGGGTTGTAGCTAAAATAGTTGTCTCATTTGTAAAAATATAGTTCTCGTTTGTTTATCTGGTTATTGTATAATTATAAATTAAACAATCTTAAAACTTTATAACTTAATCCTTTTTCAATCAATCTGTTTTGCAATTACTCGCATGATCAATATTATAAATAGACGAGATCAAATAATATATATAACACATTTATTTAACCATTAACCACCATTTAATCCGATTTTATATTTTTAAAATCTTACGATATATTTATTAATCGATTTATATAAATCAGACACACCCTAAAGGTTGTTTCTGCTCACCCAAACACACCATTATTGGTTTTCTGAACAACCAAACGCACCCTTATCGGTTTTCTGCACAACTAAACGCACCCTTATCAGTTTTCTACACAACCAAACGCATACTTATCGGTTTTCTGCACAAATAAACGCACCCTTATCGGTTTTCTGCACAACCAAACACACCCTTAGTGCTTCTTGTTAAACCAAACACATCCTTATAGCGAAACTGCTACACCAAACGCACCCTTATTGTTTTTCGGTTAACCCAAACGCACCCTTATGTGATTTCTGTTAAGCCAAACGCACCCTTTAGGTGTTATTATCGAAACCAAACGCACCCTTGTGCGGTTACACAGCCAACAAACGCACCCTTTGGTGCTACCACTAAATCAAACGCACCCTGTGTGGTGTAAACCACATAAACAAACACACCTTTGTGGTGTTTTTATCAAAACAAACGCACCCCTTGGTGCTATTTCCAGATCCAAACACCCCCTTGTTGGGTTTATAACAGCCAAACGCACCCCTGTCGTTGAAATAAGAACCAAACGCACCCTTAGGGTGGTGGCTGCAACCCACAGGTACCCTTAAGGTGGTGGCTACAACCCATACGCACCCTTAGGTGCTTTCGATGATGGCAGCGGCTTGGGAAAGCCGTGATGGTGGCGGTAGTGGAGGGTGGGGATGGCAGCGGCGTGATGATGTTGGTGGTGGCTGTGGGGTGGCAGCGGCAGTGGAGGTGCGACTGAGCCGTGGTGTTGGTGATGATGGTGTGGTACGACAGTAGAGAGGGACGAAGGTGGTGAGGTGGTGATGGTTATGAAGGTGAGGCACGTGGCGGCGCGTGGTCCGGTAGATCAGATAGATCGGGTGACGGGGAGAGTTTTGGAACTCGGCCGGAAAACTCACCGGAAAAGTGGCGGCGCCGGAATACTCGTCGGAAAATGGCGGCAATTGGGTGGTGGCCGGAAAAGTTGACCTGAGAAGATGACCTGAAAACTTTTCGACGGCGGCTGAGGGTGGCCGGTTGCCGGAATCCGGTGGAGAAGGGTGGGAGAGAATTTAGAGTTTGTGTGTGTTGTTAAAAAAAATGAAATAAAAAGTTATAACTTTTTTTTATAGTAAAACTTTAAAGTAAAGTGACAAGTGTTAAATAATATAGGGTGAATTTTGTAAATATTACCACAGGGACTAAAGGTGTAACTTTTAAGTATTATTTTGTAAAATAGTGGTTCGGGACTCGTTTGAGCGACTTAACGGATGATTCAAAACACGAAACTTGCGTCATTGTTTTCCAAATTATTTTACTATAAAAATGAGTATTTACTTGATAACATTTTATAAATGTTTTTATAATATTTATTTAAAATGTTTTGTAAATTATTGAGTAATCACTGTTAAGCTTTGACCGAAAAATATATTTTGACTTGAATGTTCACGTTTTAATTAAACGTTTTTGAATAAGGTATAAATAATTTATTAAATATTTTTATTTAATAAAAAGTGATAATTAAATATGATTTAATTATTTTCGCGTCGGTACGCGTTGTTCTCGTTTCTAAAACTCTGCAAGGGTATTTTGGTCATTTTTTGATTGTTTTCAGGTCTCGGACAAAACTAAAAAGTTGTCCAGAATGTCGTTTTACATCAAATTGCTTTAGAGTCCGAGTCGTGAAAACGTGATTTAGAGGGTCGTTTTTGATAAGTCAACTCAGGAATAACATATATTTTTCTCATTTTCAAGTCAAATATGTTAAAAATAAATTTTCACATAAGAGATATGTAATAATAATTATGATTTATTATTTAAATATGTTCCGAGACATTACCGGTTACGCGGTAATCGTTTTTATGTGACCATAAAAGATCAAAAGTCAAAAAGTCAAGTCGGACCAGAAAAGTCAAAGGGTAAAAAAGTTATTTAAAATTCCGAAAATTTCCGGTTGTTACAATTGGTGTTTGGAAAAAGAAATTGAGATTATAGACACAGGATATAAGATTATGAAAACGGATGAACAAATAAATTGTATCTTTAGTAAAGAAATCGTGTAAATAAAGTAAAGATTACGATTATCCAAATTAAGAACCTTATATACTCAAGCGATTGCGTAAAAATCTCAACGGTAATATTCAAAGAGTTGAAAATCTGTTATTGACAAAACAGTGGAAACGGTAACCCAACAGTACTAATATTAGCCTAGCAGTATTAAAATTTTTGACTAGCAGTATTAACTTTGTCTCCAATAATCATGCAACAACATGCCTCTATTCATCACAAACACACTAGAAACAACTAGATAGACATGTGAGAATTCATGAGGATCGATATTTTTGCAAAAACCATGAATAAAAGTTAAAAACTGTTAACCAAACCAAAATACTACTTTTGACCCATATCTGACCAAATTTAACCTCAAGTCTTCCCACTAACTTAGTTAGAAGTATAGTTTTTGGCAAACTATCAGCCATCAACTGATTTGATGATTCTTTACCAGTTATCGTTTGCCCTAGAATAGCCAATTCTTTCTTGTCTATTTGACATGATGAATTGATGACCATTTGTTGTGTGGTGTACAACCAACACTGATAGAACATTCATGCAGTCATCAACAATCTCCCCTCAAATCTAACCATATTACTTTGCATAACCTGCAAATGTTAGTCCAAAACCAAGAAAATACATTCCAAAGTATTTGCTTCCAAACAATATTAACTATGACTAACAGTGGAAACAAGCAGTCTTAAGTATAACTAACAGTATTAAGTATACTTGACAGTACAAATGGATACAACTATGTAGGATCGTTATTCCTTAATGAAACACTGATATACTGTCAACTATGCGGAATCTAGTTGGCAGTACTTATGAAGAACACACAACAGTTTCTCAAACGATTTCTTTTATAAACCTTTTGAATCTGCCTAAATTGCAGATCCCTAATACAATACTAATAATTCTCCACTTAGTGTTTTTCTATGTTTGTTCTATATCTGCTAATATCTTCCTAGAGATCCTTTTATAAACATAAGGATAACCTCTAGTAGATGTACAGTCCTTGTATATCATAAACACTAATTGATACTTATCACTAATAACTGTTACAAGATAAATGCTAAAACAACCGTTTAAACTTTATAGTTCCTATATCCACGGCAGTACTTCGATCCTTGACTGGCAGTACTTTGACTTTCTATTTAGCAGTACTTTGATCTTTCACTTAGCAGTACTTTGACTTTTTGACTTGTATTTCCCAACAATCCTCCCCTAACTTGAATTCTACTTGCTTGACTTCAAGTTTCTTGATCGTTGGTCTCCTTTGTTAAGCATCAGTCTGTCTTGTTATTTAAGCAGTACTTGCCTTCAATCTTTTAAGCTTCATCCTTTGAGCAGTATCTTGTACACAATCTGTTTGAGCATCTTGAAATGAAATCTCTTATCTTGAACATACACATTTCTTCAAAAATCTTTGTCTTTGCCTCAAACAGATTGTTCTTCTCAGCAACATGTCTTTTCAGCAACATGAATGGATTTTATGAGCCTTTACCAAGTAGCCATTCACTCTTGGGCTAGTCAGTTCTTTGGTACCTAGAAAAGGTAATAATCCATGATGAACTGAAAATCACTTCAACACTCAGAACTTGAATCATAGTGTGTTGAGTACTATATGACTTTTGGTAAGTCATTACAACCATAAACGGATTTGATTAGTCTTTACCTGTAGCCGTTTGCTCAGGACTAGTCAACTCTCAGTAATAAAACATTGGTGAGTTGATGACCATATAGTTTTGAGCAAACTATTAAAGCTATCAACGGATTTGAGTTCTCTTTACCAAAAAGCCGTTTGCTTTGGAGTAGCCAATAATTCAGTGTAGTACCATGGTGTATTGATCACCATACAATTTTTGGTAAATTGTCAACCATCAACAGATTTGAGATGTCTTTACCAAAACTGTTTGATTTGGACTAGTCAATTCTTATGTTTGTAAGACATGGTGAATTGAATACCATTTGCTGTGTGGTGGTTAACCAACACTCAATCCCTTAAAACAGTTTGACATTCAAATATCTGTGCCTTAAATCTTTTTGCACACTCAAATCTTCACAATATTTCAAAAACAACTTTTTAACTAGCAGTACCTTCATCAAGGTACTGTTTGTTTTACACTAGCAGTACTTTAAACAAAGTACTGCTTTGTTCACAGTTAAGTCTGTTTATCAAAGTAAGATATATATATATATATATATAAAGAAAATTTTGATAAATCATACCAGTTGTTTAAGAATTGTCACCATCTTCAGTTGTCCACAAGATGAACAGATGTATCAAAGTAATGGCTGTCTCACTTTCGTCTTCAACTTCCATGCCATGTTCTAGCATCCTCATCATCAACTCTCTTGATAGAGGATATCTTCTTTCAGCCAGCATATGAATCATAGTGCCATCTTCTATCTCTAGCGTATGCACTCCTGAAGATTCATGAAACCTCCATCTTATGATTTAATCTCCCATTCTTCTTGATCTTTCCAGAAGTCATCATCACTTGATTCAGCCGTCTCCCAAATAATGTTTAGATCACCTAGAAGCATCAAACCTCTGAAAAATCATTCATATCCTCCCCTCAAATATAGCTAGAGAGCTTCAAAAATCCATTCTACCCAAACCAGTACTTTAC
>BQNB010167255.1:3368-14021 GCA_026074375.1 Tanacetum coccineum
ATATCATAAAAGGTATCTATTGTAATAGATGGAATATTTAGCATAGAGGCAAGAGATATTGTAGGATCCCTTTAACACTTCACTTCATAGAATCAAACACGAAATCGGAACTAGAAATGAGAAAGAGAGAGTTGTTCTAGAGAGAGAAACTAGAGAGAGAATTGAGAGAGAAAAGAGAAAAGATAAGATTAGATATTTTTAACAACTTCCTTTTCCAAGTGGAAAAGTTCCTTATATACCCCGACACGTAAAAGTGACGCGCGGGATATTTAACTAGGACCCGGGCTCGGGTTTTGCTTGGGATTAAACCCATAACATATACAATATTAGATTAACTATCGAGCCCGATTCCCGATATTATCCTATTACAACATTATCTAATTAAAGACCAAAGTTCCATCGTAGAGTGACCGAACTTCCTTGTTCGACTCAATAAATTGAGGCTAACAGATATGGATATGAAGCTTCTATCGGCTCTATAATCAAATAATACTCTAGCTAAATGTTGATTTAGAAGAAACATACCCGTAACTATGTTAGGGTCTTGATGAGCATTTCTATCCCTTAATAGGTAGGCTCTTTCGGCACTGATTTGTATAATGCCCTTTTTCTCCACAGGCATGACAAACAACTGTCACTGGTAGTTGATTATTTCCAGTGGCTGGCTTTTTGTTTCGGCAGTTCTTGGTTAAATGGCCCACCTTGTTGCAAGTATTACACTTACCAGTACAAGGTCCGGTGTGATGGAGATTGCATTTCTTACATAGTGGGAGGTCTCCGGCATACCTATTGTTTTCAGATGGAGTAGCAGCATAAGCTCTAACAGCTTCTTGCCTTCGGTTCCTCCCACCTCCCTTCCCCCCCCACCCCCCTCCACACCCCCCCCCCCACCCCCCTCACCCCGCCCTCCCCCACCCACCCACCACCCCCCCCCCCCCCCCTTCACCCCCCCCCCCTCCCGCCCACACCCCCCCCCCCCCCTTCCCCTCGGTTCTACCCCCCACCCCACCTCCACTCCCTCCTGCCCCCCCCCTCCCCCTCCTCTCCCCTTCCTCTCCCGCCCCGCCCCGCCCCCCCCCCCCCCCCCCACCCCCCACCCCCCCCCACCCCCGCCCCACCCCCAACACGCCCCCTGCGCGCCCCCCGCGCCCATGCCTCGCCTCTTCGCTCTCCCCCCTCCCACTCCCCCTCCCCCCCTCCCCCCGCCATACCCGCCCCCCCCACATCCCATCCTCGACCTCTCCCCCGCCCCCCCCACCCCCACCCCCTCCTCGTCCCCCCCCCCGCCCCCCCTCCGCCCCCCCCACAACCTATCCCCGAGTCCGCCGCCCCCCACCCCCCCCCCACCCTACCCCCCCCACTCCCCCCATCCTCTCTCCCACCTCCTTCCCCCCTCCCCCCCCCCCCCCCACCCCCTGCCCCCCCCCCCCACGTTCCCCCCCACCCCCTCCCTCAAGCCCTCCTTTGTTGCCAAGTATTTCACTTACCATTTACAAAGGTCGGGGTGAGGGAGAATGCTTGTCGTCGGGTTCCGTGGACGTCAGGTCGCTCAGGTGTGCTGAGGCTGGAGGCGAAGGGGGGGAGGTCTAAGGCGTTCAGTTCGCGGCGGGCGTGAGCAGGGGCCGGGGGGTATGCGGGGTGCGTTGCGGGGTAAAGCGTCGGCTCGCGACGCGAAGGGGGTATTGACGCGTTTTGGATGAGATAGTCGAGGTGGTGGAAGGTGAGAGGCGGTTGGGGCGGAGAGGGGGGCGCGTGGCGTGGGGGACACGGGGTGAGCGGAGCGGCGTGGCATGTAGGGTGGGAGGGGAGGGTGGCTGGGAGGAATGTCAGCTGTGAGGAGGGGGGGGAGAGAAGGGATAGCGGTGAACCAACGAGAGATAGTCCCGTGAGAGGTGACGGGGTAGGGGAGCGGGTGGTCGGCAGGCGCGGAGGATGGGAGGAAGGGCGTAGTTTGGAGTAGGGGCGGGGGGGCAGGAAGGGGTGCGTGTAATTTAAGGGGTTTCGGGCGTCGCCCGAGGGTGTGAGAAGGTGTAGGGCGGTAGTGGGGAGGATATACGGAGCTAAGAGGGAACGAGGGGAGCTGGCGCGGCAGGGGGGTAGAGGGGGATCAGACGCGGGGGCGCTGGGAGACTCGGGTGAAGACGAAGGCGAGTGGGGGTCGGCCGGTGTAGGAGCGGGTTGAAGGGGCGGCGGGTGGCTCCCCAGGGGTGGGGGAAACGGGACGAGGGGGGCAAGGGTGATAACGGGCGTTGGGGAGGTGAGGTGGCACGAACGGGGAGGAGGGAGTGGGATTCCGGGGGAGGCAGAAGTGGGAAGCGGAGGGATCGAGGGAGGGTGTCGGATGGGGGTGGGGGGGGAGAGGGAACGGGGGGGGGGCAGTGCCGGAGGGGGACGGAGGGGGGGGATACGGTGGTGGCGAGTGGGAGCGGGTGGTGGGGGGGTCAGGTAGGGGCGGGATCGTGAAGGGGGCGCATCAGGGGGCGGAGGGGGTACAGTACGGACCCGGGGATAGAGGGGGGCGGGCCGGGCGGGTGAGTTAGGGCGGGGTAAGAGGCAGGAGTGACGGTGGGTGCAGTTGAGGGGTGAGCAGTGGGGGGGAGGGACGAGGGTGTCCGCGGGAGCGGGCGGAGGTGAGGCGGGGGTTCGGTGTGCGGATTGGCGGGTGGGGGAAGGGGAGCAGGGAGGGTATAAGGAGGTGGGTAGGGTCGCGCCGGGGCGGCTGGGGCGACGGCGGGGAGTGTATAGGGGGGCGTGATGGAGGCGACGATTGGAGAGGAAGTACGGAGGTGTGGTGGGTAGTTGTGGACAGGTGGGCTTGGGGTACAGTAAGCCGGTGCGGAGTGGGAGGGGGGGGGGACGAGTGAACGGTTAGAAGACGTGAGGTGCCGACGGGAGCGCGGGGGGGGGTTGGGGGGGGGAGGTTAGGTGCGCGAGGGGGGCCAGGGGGCTGAAGAGTGGGGGTGAGGCGGGGGACGTGAGGAGGGTTGTGAGGGGCGTGGAGGAGGGTGGTGGGATACGGAGGACGCGCGAAGGGAGGGGTCTTGTAGAGGGCGGAGGGTGGGGCAGGGGGACGCGGCTGGGCAGGCGGTGAACGGCGGGGCCGAGGGGTGGGGTAGGGGAGGGGACACCGGAGGTGGGTGAGGGGTGAGGAAAACGTGGTCGTAGGAGATAGATGGGACGGGAAGGGGGTACGAGGGTCGAGGGGAGAGGAGGTCGGCGGGGGGCGCGTGAGGGATTGGGGGAGGGGCGCGGGTAGGGCAAAGAGGGGGGCTAGAGGGAGCAGGAGTGCGAGGGGGTTGTGCGTAGGGTGCGGTAAGAGGGGGAAGAGAAGGAAGTAGAGGGGGGACGGGACAGGGCCGTTGTTAGGGGGCGGGGGTACAGGGTACCGGGTACGGAAACCAAGGGGAGGGGGAGCAGGGGGAAGTGGACGAGGTATCGGGGGGGTGACGGGAGAGGGGAGGGGTACGTTGGGCGGTCGGAGTGGGTGGAGCGGGTCGGGTAGGCGGGGGGGTGGCGGGGGAGGGAGAGGTGATCGCGGGTAGTGGGGGGGAGGGGGGGGAGTAGGAAGGGGGAGGGGTGAGGCGGGGGGAGAGTATGCGCAGGGGAGGTGTGGAGAGGGCCCCGGGTGAGGGGACGGGCCGGGGCTGGTGGTGTATGGTCTTGGGGCGGGGAAGCGAGATAGACGGGAGGGGCGGAGTCGGCGGTGGAGGGGTAGTGCACGATGGGGGTCGGGGGGGGGGCGGGGCGTAGGGGGTCGGCATGGGAGGACGCGGAGCGGATGAGTCTGGGCAGGTTCGGGCCGGAGACGCGCGAGGGTCGAGAGACGCCAGGCCAGCGTATAGCCGGGGGGGAACGGTGTTTAACGGGGGACGGGAGGGTTGAGCGGGGGGGAGGATCAGCCCAAGGGGGGGGAGAGTGCAGTTCGGGATGTTCAGAGGTTGGTGTGGCGAATGTGGAGAGGGGAGCGGTGTGCGGGGGGATGAAAGAGGGGGGGTACGCAGGGAGAGGCGGGTGACGGGGTGAAGTGGGTAGAGGGGAGTGCGGGCTTGCGCGGGCGGGGGGACGACCGGGCAGGAAAGGGGAGTGGTATCGGGTGTCAAGGCAGCGGGATGGGGACGACCCGAGTCGCTAGGCAGGTATAGAGGAAGGTCGTGGCTGTCGGCGTGGGGGGGGAGGGCGAGCGGTGGGGGGGCAAGGCGGTGGACGGTCGAGGTGGGCGCGGGTGGCCTGGGGGTGGACGGAGTCCCCGCACAGGAGAGGTGGGAGACATACGCGGGGTAGCGGGGGTCGCGAGTGATTGGGGTGGGGGAGCAAGGTACGGGGCGGGCGGGAAAGGGGGGGAAGGGGGGGTGGGAGAGGGAGGCGTTGTGCGAGGGGTAGTGGGGGCGTGGGCGGGAGCAGTCAGTGGGGGGGGTGTGCGGTAGTTGATGGGGGGGTATGAGGAGAAGCAGGGCTCGTGAGCGAAGGGGCCGTTTGTTGTGGGCGGTCCCGGGGGAGCCGGGAGTACGGTGGAGGGGAGCGGAGAGTGGAGGGTGGTGGGAACGGTTGTCGGGGCGTACGCGCAGTCTCACCCCCCCCTTTGGGGGGTTTGACGGGGTGGGGTGAGTCGCGGATGGGGTCGGGAGGTCGTGCTGTGAACCCTTGATGTGGTGGAGTGTAGGAGGGGGGAGGGCGGTGAGCTAGGGAGGGGGGACGAGGGGAGGGAGGTTGGGGGCAGTGGCGAGAGCGGGCAAGCGGAGCGGCGCTGTCGGGGGGGAACGTCGGGAAGCATGTGGTGGGGGTGGCCGAGGGCGATGGAGGAGTGGAGGTGTCGGGGGTAGAGGCGGGTCGAGGGGGGGTGGGGCCGCAAGGAGGGACGGGGATTGACAGGAAGGATGCGAGTACCGGGGGAGGCGGTGGGAGGTTGGGAGCGCGAAGGTGCGGGAGGCGTGAGGAGCGACCGGGGGGGCGGTGGGGAGTAGGCCGGGGGTTGAGAGGTTAAAGACCGGGGGTGAGAGGGACAGTGGGAGCGCGCGCGGGTGGGGAGAGCGGTGAACAGGCGGGGAGGTTAGGCGGTGCCTGAGGAGAGGGGGTTAGTCAGGGGCGCGCGAGCCGTCCGGTAGGTCGGTAGGCGCGGGGTGATGCGAGCGGCGTGGTGGGTGGACGGGGCAGGGGAAGGTGACGGAGTACCGTGGAGGTAGAGCGGGTGCGGGAGGGGTCGGGTGGGAGAGTTCGGGGATGGAGGGGTGAGGAGTGCGACGAGGGTGAGGGAGGGGCAAAGTTTCAGCTAAGGGGGCGAGGGCAACGGGGGGGCGAACGGGGGGGTTGGGGTGGAGAGGTTGGGGTACCGACGCAGGGTTGGGCCAGGGGGAGAGTGGCAGCGGGGACAGGGGGGGAAGGGGGTAGGGTATGGTGAGTTGAGCGATGTGTGCCGGAGAGTGGAGAGGGGGAGGCGCGCGCGGGACGTGTGGGATGGGGCGAAGAGTGAGAGTGAAGGTGAGCACGGTGTCGTAGGTCGACAATAGTTGTGCCCGGGGAGGGGGAGAGCGAGAAGGCGGGGATGGGAGGTCAGGTCGGGGGAGTAGGAGAGGAAGGAGGGTGGCGCGGCGCTGTAAGGCGGGCGGGGTGTGCGAAAGCCGGGTGGCCGGGAGGGGTGAGGGGCAGGGAGGGGTCGACGAGGTGGTTGGGGGGGGGAGGGTCGGACGGAAGGGGGAAGATTCGTCGTGGGAGTGAAGGGTGGAGGCGGCGGGAGTTTGGTGCGGGGGGCGGTGGCGCGGGTGCGTTTGGCGGTGAGGAAGGGGAGCCAGGACGGGGCAAGAGGAGGGGGGGTGCGAGTGTTGCGACGGGGAAGGGAGAGGAGGGGGTAGATTGATAGGGGGGAACGGACGAACGCGTTGGCGGCGGGATTGGGCGTGGAAGAGGGAAGTGGCGTAATCGGTGCAGGGGGAAGGTAGTGAGGGGGAGGACAGGGGCCGGTGGGAGGGGTGTTGGCCTGGGGTGGGAGGGGAGCTATCAGGTGATTGGGTGACGGGTGTGTGACGAGCGGTGGACATCGGGGCCGTCGGTGTGGAGTAGGCGTGGGGGGGTTAGAGGGGGGGTCAGGGCGAGCTGGTGGAATAAGTGAGGGGGGTGTGGCGGCGGGGGTTGTAGTCGGGCATTTAGGGGTCGAGCGAAGGTCGGGGGCGGGGGTCGGCGCGAGAGTGCGCCGGTGAGTTGTTAGAGGGGTGGGAGAGGAGAGGTCGCTTGGGGGATGGCGTGGGGGTTGAGCGAGGGGGGAGAGACGGAGTGGGGGGGAGGGGAGGCGCGGGTGGCATGGAAAGAGGGCGGGAACGGCCCGAATGGCGAGGAGAAGGTGCGGGTGAGCGTGTGGTCCGTATAGGCAGTGGCGCAGGTTGTGCGTCGGCGTGCGGCGGTGACGGTGGGGCGGGACCAGGCGAGACGGGGGCGGTTGGGTACGTTACAGAGTGGGTGAGTCGTGAGAATTCGGGGGCCGGGGCGGGTGAGCGGGGAGCGCAGGAACGCTGAGAGGGGTGATCACGGGATCGGCACGACGGGGCGGAGGTGGCGAAAGGGCTGACCGTCCCGGAGGTGGGAGAAAGGTTCAACGAGGGGGCTAATAGCGGAGAAGCACGGGTGGTGGGGAGGAGGGGTGGGGCGAAAGCGGGGGAGGAGTAAGTGGGGGAGTGAACGAAGTTGGGCTGCAGGAGAGTGACGGAGGTGGGGAACGGGAGGCGTGAGAGGGGGTTGAAGGTGTGAGGTGGCGGGACGGGGGGGAGCAGTGGAATCAGCACGGGTCGGATAGGGTCGGGGCGGCAAAGGGCGGGTTGGGTAGGGCGGAGGGGACGTGTCGGGGGTGAGCGCGGGCGGGGGGGTTTGTAATATGGGGGTGGGAGGGGAGGAAGGGTTGGGAGGGGAGCGGACGAGAGGGGGGGTCGGGTAAGGGGTAGGGATGGCGGGTTAAGTGGGGGTAGGGGAGACGGTCGCTAGAAAGGGACTGGTGGGCCAGGACGTGGAGAGGAGGTAGGGATAGAGAACCGCGGAAGTGAAGGGATGTCCGGGGGCGGTGAAAGGGGGAGGGGGAAGGAAGGGGAGTAAGGCGGGAAAGAAAGGGAGAGAGGTGGGAAGGGTCGAGCTCAGTAAGGGTCGGTGGGTCGGCACGGGTCGGGATGGAGTCAGAACGAGTGAGCGAAAGCGAGAGGGACGCGGATGTGAGGAGTGAGCGGGGGTGGGACAAGGGGTGAAGAGCGTAGGGGGAAAGATGGGAAGGACGGAAAGAGTAGTAGACGGAGAGGGAAGGCGGAGCCGAGAGGGGGGGGGAGAGTGGGCGGGAGGTGGGGGTGGGAAGTGATGGGTGATTGGGGGACAGGTGCGCGGAAGCCGGAAGGGGCTTGAGAAAGAGGGTGGGAGGGGTTTGTGGGGGCGGTAAGGGGGCGTACCGAGGGGGGGGGCAGGGGCGGGTAGGGGCGGCCTGAGGGCGGGGTTGGGAACGGCGGGAGCATGGGGTGGTGTTGTGGGGGGGGAACGAGGGAAGGGAGGTGGTGCGTGTAAGGGAGATACGTTGCTAGAGGAGTGCGGAGGGAAGGGGTGGGGGTGGCGGAGAGGGGAAGGGGGCGGAGAAGGAGGGGGGAGGGCCCGGGTGGGGTGGCAGGTAGAGGGAGATAGATGAGTTTGCGGGGGGGGGGGCAGTTAAGGGGGGAGAGATCGAGGAGTAGAAGGCGGAAAGAGGAGAAGTGGTGTTGAAGGAGAGGGGGGGGCGGGGGGATGGAGGTGCGGGTTAGGGCGAGGTGGAGGGAAGGATGGCAGTGAGGTGTACGACGGCGGGCACGGTCAGGATCTTGAGGGGGGAGGTATGTGGTAGGGCCGGAGAACGCGCGAGACGGTGGAGGGGGAGTGGGAGGGGCAGAGGGTGGTTGAGTCAGGTACGGTCGGCGGTGGTAGGTGGGGCGGGAGAGAACGCGTGAGGGCGGTAAGATGGTGAGGGAGAGTGGCGAGAGTAGAGAGAGGGGGTAACGTTGCCGGTTAGTGCAGTAGGAGTAGCGGGGGGGCGGGGGGGGACAGCGAAAAGCGAGGGCGGGCCGGGACGACACGAGTCCTAATAGGGGGGGCGGGGGAGGGAGCGGTCGGCGCCTTGGCCGGAGTGATTGGAGGGGAGAGATTAGGAGTGTTTGGGTCGGGAGGGGAGTAAATGGGGACGGGAGGGGCGGTGGAGAGAGTTCGGGGGGGAAACGGGGGGGAGGAAAGCGGAGCAGGCGTGGAGTTAGCTCGGGAGGGGGTCTGGAGTGTGGGCGCTGCGGGGCCGGGAGACCAGGACGGTCCGCGCGGCAGGAAGGACGGGTAGGGCCGAGGGGGGAGACGGAAGGAGGGAGAGATGGAGGGCGGAGGGGGCGGGGGGTGGGAGGTTTAGTGAACGGTATGCCGGATGCGGGGGCGGAAGGGAAAGTTCGATTGGGATAGACGGGCGGGGGCGTCGGGAAGAGTGCGGGAGGGGTTCGGAGAGTAGGGACCGGCCGCGAGAGGAGGGAAGTGTGGAGGCGACGGGGTACTGGCGGCTATGAAAGGAGGGCGCGGGGGGGTGTGGGGGGGGGTGGGTGGGCGGAGCTATTGGGGTGGGGGGAATGGTTTGAGAGAGGAGCGGGGGTAAGAGCGTGAGGGAGGAGGGAGGCGAGCAGGTAGGAGGGGGTGTCGGGGGTAGAGGAGGGCAGACGGAGAGGTGGGAGACGGGGAGGGTAGTTTAGGGGGGGAGAGAGGAGGGGGAGGTGTGGGGGGTGGAGGAAAGGTGGGGTTGGAGGGAGAGACAGGGGGGAGGGGGCGATGGGGGCCGGAAGTTCGGGGCGGGGGGGGGAGTAAGGGTAGGGGGGTGTGGCGCGTGGTGAGGGAGTTGGGAGGGGGGTGCGGGGGGGAGGAGTCCGGCCGGCAGGCTAGGCGTGGGGGAGGGTAGTAAAGTTAGAGGGGGGGGGCAAGGTAAGGCCGGAGGGGAAGGTTGGGGGAGGCAGCGGCGGGGAGGGGGGGACGGGGCGGGCGAGGGGCGGGAGCGGGGGGAAGGAGGAGAGCGGAGAGTGGGGTCTGGAGGGGTAGTGGGGTGGAGTCGGAAGGGTCGGAAGTGTGTGGAGGTTGGGGTGCGAGGTGGTGGACGATGGGCGCGCGGGGATAGGGGGGGGTACCAGGGTGCGTGACGCGGGGGGGGGGCGGGTTGAGAGAGTTGGGAGGAGATGGGGGAGGGAGGTGGGAACGGGGGGAGAGGGCGTAGCGGGACGGTAGAGGGGGAGCGTAAGGGGTTCGACGCAGGGGGGCGGGAGAGAGACGGTGGGTGGCGCCGTGGCAAGTACGGTATGGGATTTCGGGGGAGGTGTAACGCGATACGTGAGACGTGGAGAGGGATCGGAGTTCAGGGGAGGGGGGCGTGGAGGGGGACGAGCAGGGGCCAGGGTGCAGGGGGGCAGGGAGTTAGGGCGAACAGGCGGGGATGGGGCTGTGGAGGGGCGCTGGGAGGGCGGGTCCGCGAGGGGGAGAGCTTTTTGGGGGGGAGGCGAGGCGCGGCAAGTGCGTGGGGTTGATGGTATTGGTGCAATTTCTTGTTGTTTTTTTCTCTTTCCTATATTTTCTTGCCTTTTTTGCTCTGCTTTTTCTCTCTTTTCTTTTCCTGTATGTATTCTTCTTTTTATCTTCTCTTTCATTTCCCTCTTAATAGTGGGAGGTCTTCGGCATACCAATTGTTTTTAGATGGAGTAGCAGCATAAGCTCTAACAGCTTCTTGCCTTCGGTTTTGTTATGGTTGGTGATTATTATAGCGGTTGTTGGTGTTGGTGTTACGGTAGTTGTTGTTGTTGCGGGAATTGTTGTTGTTGTTGAAAGTTCTTCTGTCGTCAAACTTTCATTTGTGGTATTTGATACTTGCATAAAGTAGCTTTGTTACTGATCATTAGCCTTTGGGCTATGTTAATGGATTCTCTAGGTGTGTGGTTTAGATGGCAGTAAAACATTGCCTTCAATGCTCGGGTATAGTCCCCGATGAAAGCCTTCCAAGAGTCGGACGCACGATGTTTGGCACCATGTTCGGGAATAGGACTATTAATTCTTGGAATCTTCTAACGTAAGGTTTAAGATCATTTCCCTTTACAGTCAGGTTGTAAAGTTCTTCTTCCATTTTTTTGACTTCAGTTCGGGGACAATACTTGTTCGTTAGAAGCCTTTTTAACTCAGTCCAGGTGATTTGATTGGCTTGCTCTACTCCTATAGGTTGGGCATATGCATTCCACCAGGACAAGGCATCGTCAGTCAGGGTACCAGTAGCGAATGTTACTTTGTTTTCTTCAGCACATCTGCTATGAGAGAATACTGATTCGGTTCGTTCAAACCAGTGGATAAGGCAAACTGCTCCTTCCGTACCATTGAAGTAGAAAGGTTGACATCTTATGAACTCTTTATAGTTTCCCGTTCTTACTACATGAGTTCCAGTAGGACCGGTGTTCCTGTTGGGATTACTAGTATTTGCCATTGTTGCAGCTTATGCTTCTAGAGCCGCAGTGACAATGTCAGCAACTAGTTTCCTATTGGCAGCTTGAGTCATGGCCGGTGCTTCAGATGTTGATGTCTTTTTGGGAGGCATTCTATCAACAAAAGATAACACGTAATAAGAATGATATCACAAGTCGTTGAAATGCAATGTTTAAAAAT
>BQNB010167256.1:0-14021 GCA_026074375.1 Tanacetum coccineum
TGTTAAATTGTAGAATTATGGCGGGAAGAAGCACACGTAGCAACACTGCCAACAACACCAATCCTCCCAATGAAACAGCAGATGAAGTAACCCGACAACTTAACACCGCATTGCCAAATCTGCTAACTCAACTTGTTCAAGCCCTCAAAGGAAACCGAACAAATCAAAGAGAGGCCACACCAAGCTGCAGTATCAAAACATTCAGGGCTTCTGGTGCTAAGGAATTTTTCGGCACATAAGGTGCAGTTGATTTACTAACTTGGTTTGAAAGCACTAAGTCTGTGCTCAATATCACTAAGTGCCCCGCAGAGAGCCAAGTCGAATTCGCGGCTAGCATGCTTCAAGGCCGCGCCCTAACTTGGTGGAATACCCTTGTTCAAACCCGAGGGCGGGTCGCTACTATTGCCCAACCTTGGGAAGATTTTAAAAAAGTTGTTAATGGAAGAATATTGTCCTAATGATGAAGTTCAGAAGTTAGAATCAGAATTTTAGAACCACAAGATGGTTGGATTAGATATTGATGGGTATACGGCTAGGTTTCACGAGTTGGCAAGGCTGGTGCCACACATGGTTACCCTAGAGAGCCAGCGTATCAATCGCTACATTTGGGGTTTAGCTCCTGAGATCAAGCCATATGTCACTTCATCCAAACCTGCTACAATCTAGGGTGCTGTAAGTATGGCCAACCGTTTGACCACAGATGGTATCAAGGATGGACTTTTCAAGAAGAAGGAAAATGCTGGAAGCAAAAGGAGGTTGAATGATCATAACAGGAACCGAGGAAGAGATGATAGGAATAAGAGATAAAAAACTGGAGGGTACTTTGCTCTGACTGCTCCGGAGCAAGGACAAGGGCAACATCAGTATGCTGGTTAACATCCGAAGTGTGCAAAATGAAACTTCCATTATTCTGGTAACAGCCCTGTGTGTTATCGATGTAACCAAGTGGGTTACTTTACCCGATACTGCACGGGTAGAGCTGCTAATGAGAGACCAAGGCCAAGTTGCTTTGAGTGTGGAGATCCTAACCACTTTAAGAGGAATTGCCTAAGGATGAATCGAGACACTACCTCAGGAGGAAATTGCCCAAACCCGATGGTAGCAATTAAAGGAAATACCAACTAGGGGAACAATAGGAATCGAGCACAGGGTAGAGCTTTTGGCTTAGGTGTTGCTGAAGCCCCACAAGACCCGAATGTTGTTACGGGTACATTCTCTCTAAATGATCATTTCACTACAGTTTTGTTTGATTCTGGTGCTGATTATAGTTTTATATCTACCAACTTCTTACCATTGATTAACATGAAACCTAGTGTTATAAGCCCCGGTTATGAGATTGAAATAGCTAGCGGCGTTAAAGTAGAAACTAATAAGATTATTCGAGGTTGTAGACTTGAACTAGAAGGTCATACTTTTATCATCGATTTGATTCCATTTGGATATGGTAGTTTTGATATGATCATTAGAATGGACTGGTTAGCAAAGCTGAGAGCTAAGATAGTTTGCTACGAGAAGATTGTTCAAATTCCGTTATCTAACGGGGATATTTTAGAAGTCCATGGAGAACGTCCCGAATGAAACCTGAAACAGTTGAAGACCATGAAAGTGAACGAGCCGAAACTCAAAGATATCCCCATCGTACATAAATTCCCTGGTGTGTTTCCAGAAGATTTATCGGGTTTACCCCCATCTCGCAAAGTGGAGTTTCGCATAGATCTTATTCCTGGAGCTATGCCTGTCGCAAAATCTCCTTATCGTCTAGCACATACGGAAATGCAAGAACTGTCTAACCAACTTAAGGAGCTCTAAGAAAAAGGTTTCATATGACCTAGTTCTTCACCTTAGGGAGCACCGGTGTTGTTCGTGAAAAAGAAGGATGGTTCATTCCGGATGTGTATAGACTATCGAGAGCTGAACAAGCTAACTATAAAGAACTGTTACCCTCTTCCTAGGATCGATGACTTATTCGATCAGTTTCAAGGGTCACGGTATTTCTCAAAAATAGACCTTCGATCAGGCTATTATCAGTTGAGAGTACGCGAAGAAGACATTCCCAAAACTGCATTCAGAATGAGGTACGAACATTTTGAATTCACGGTCATGCCTTTCAGTCTGACTAACGCTCCTGCGGTATTCATGGACCTTATGAACTGTGTATGTAAGCCATATCTCGACAAGTTTGTCGTCGTCTTTATTGATGACATCTTAATTTATTCAATGTCCAAAGAGGAGCATGAGGTTCACCTAAAATTGATACTGGAGTTGCTTGAAAAGGAGAAGTTGTTCAGGAAATTCTCGAAATGCGAATTTTGGCTACAAGAGGTTTGTTTTCTCGGACATGTAGTGAACAGTGAAGGAATACATATGGATCCTAGTAAAATTGAAGCAGTAAAGAACTAGAAGCCCCTAAATAATCCAATCGAGATCCGTTCATTCTTAGGATTGCCAGGATATTATAGGCGATTTATCGTGAACTTCTCGAAGATTGTAAAGCCCCTCACCCTATTGACTCAAAAGAACAAGAAATTTGAGTGGGGCGATGAGTAGGAGAATGCCTTTCAGACTCTGAAGGACATGTTGAGTGATGCTCCAATTCTTGCACTTCCTGAGGGCATAGATGATTTTTGTAGTTTACTGTGACGCCTCGAATTAAGGTTTTGGTTGTGTTTTGATGCAGAGAAACAAAGTGATAGCATACACATCCAGACAACTCAAAATCCATGAGAAGAACTACACCACTCATGATTTAGAGTTAGGCGCAGTGGTATTTGCTCTCAAAATGTGGAGACACTACTTGTACGGAACAAAGAGTGTTTTCTACACCGATCAAAAAAGCCTTCAACACATTTTCGATAAAAAAGAATTAAATATGCATCAAAGACGATGGATAGAGCTTTTCAGTGATTATGACTGTGAGATTCGCTACCACCCAGGTAAAGCGAACGTAGTAGCTGATGCATTGAGTAGGAAGGAACGGATGAAACCAAGACGAGCTCGAGCAATGAGCATGATGATTCACTCTAGCCTTAAGGCTAGGATACTAGTAGCTCAGAGTAAAGCTTTGATGTGCGCTAAAACACACATCATTTGTACCCCGAAAATTGCTAATAAAAGGATTAAAAATGCTAAAATATGGATAATTATCTTGCAAATATGTTTGTTTGGTATTTTTATGTCTCACATGTAAAAGGATTGAAAACGGTGCAAAAACAGGAATTATCGGGCTCAATTTGGTCAAGTTTAATTATTACTCAAAGCCAAGATGAAGTCGTGAAAAGTCCCCGAGCATGCCATCGGAGAGAGCACGAGAAAACGAGTCTAGCGGTGCCCTCAGATCTTATTAGGCCAGCCCGTAACCTATTTTATGAGCCGGGCCAGCCCAAGCCCAACTAAAGCCCAATATAAGCCTTAAGTATAATTGAAAAAGATATATATTTGAAGGATGATGACATCAGCATGACATCAGGTCATGTGCCTAGTAATTAAATCCACCAGGTCATGTGCAAGTGCACTATCTATTGCTTGGCGAATGAGGATAGAACACGTGGCGGGGCAAAATTGTTTTAACTTTCAAATGTAATACAAAGTGATCCAGGCATGAGAAAGAAGGTCAAATTTGGTAATTAATGACAATGATTGGCTGGCGTATTTTCCAAGCAAAAAAATGATTGGCTAGGACTTAAATAAATGAGTTGGAGGCTGTATAAAATGTCATAATTACCCCCGTCTTTTAGGCTATAAAATCAAACGCAAGCAGCAGTTGAGATCGATTAGTGTAGGAGTAGGATAAAAATTTAGTTGTACTCAAATATGAGATGTAACTTATTTTTATAATTTTCAACTTATTAGTTGTATTATTCCAGCTTATTTAAGATATTTTAAAAGATCCTATTAGTTTTTAATGAAGATGAAGATTCGTGATCTTACTTAGTTTGCTTATTTCTCTTGGCTTATTCTCCTTTTCTTGTCTTTTGCTTATTTTCATAATAAGCCTTTTTCTTCTAGCTTAATCCACGAACTTAATAAGCTCTCCATGGCTTATTTGTTTTGATTTTAGCTTAGATAATCAAATAAGCTTAGGCTTAATCCATTTCTTTTATAAACTCTTTTCGATTTAAGTTTTTAGTTTATTTGACTTGATCCTTAGCTCGATTCGAATGATAAAAAAAAGGCATGAGTGCTTATATCCTCGGCTTATTCATTAAGCTTTAAGCCTCCTTAAAATTCATGAGCTTATTAGTTGGTTTCAAGTTTTGAAATATCTTATTTTCTCAAAATAGTTTTCGTTTTGCTTATTTTATTTTTACTTGCTCGATTCGGAAATATGTAAAAGAGTGCGATTAGTTTGAGACTCGGTTTATTGAAATATGCCTTTGGCACCTTGCACTTTTCCGATGAGTTTTTAGCTTATTTTTTCAAGTTTTAATTTTTGAGATCTTAAAAGTATTAACTTTGTTTTCATTTCTTTTTGAGCTAACTGTTTTCACAAGAAAGAACTTGGGCCTTTTAGTTTGTGATTGGGCTAAAACTGGGTCACGTTTGGTTTGATAAAATTAAATTTGGGCCCATTTTTCTTGGATATTTGATTTGGGCTTACGTGTTACTTGCACAAATTGAGAATTAATATGAAACTGTTAACAGTTTGAATTGTTTAGTTGTTTGACTTTTTGGTACCAGTCAACTCACGAGGCCGGAGCTTAAGGGTCTTACAAGGTTGATAAATAGATAAAGTTTTGATCTTTATGGTTTTTATAGAAGTAATTAGTAGATAAAGTTGACACCTTTATTTGCTAATTAGTGAAGTAGAAGCTTTTTAAGTGATAAGCTTATTTGTTTATTAAGTTTGTAAGATCGGGTGGTTTTATCATTGCGGTTCTTCATTTCGGGTTCTATTTTCTAATCTTTTTTCAATACTTAGAATAGTTTTATTTTATCGTTCCATAATATATTTGCGTATTTAATTTTTGTCATGCTTAGTGTAGATTTATTTTTGTCATTAAATTCTATGTTTGTTAAATTGAATTTCGTTATGAGTAGTGAGCAAATAACTTGTGTTTGCTAACTGATTAGTGATTTGGAATTTAAGTGCGGTTTTAAAAAGGTTAAAAAAATTAATAGTCACTTTACATACCATCATTTACTTTTAATGCAATTTAAATACTTGTCATTTATTTTAAAAAGCATTTTACTTTACTTGTCATTTAATTTCTTGAAACTTGTTTTCTAAGGATTTTAATTCGTTAAACCTAAGCCCGCACTTAAGGAACATTTCACGTCACTTAGCAAGCATATTTGTCATTTATATCTTTTAGATCAATTCAAAAACTTTTATGACAATCAAGCTCGATTTACAACTTGAACGTAGATTTCCATTCACCTCTCGCCGAGGAAAACGATACCCGTGTTGATTACTTTTTATTCTTTCCTAAGAATAATTTGTATGATACTTAGCTTGCGTATACGTATATGTATTTTATAAATATATATATTATATATTTGAGGGTTTATTTGATAAACGCGTGTATATGAAACGAACATCAAAATGGCGCCGCTGCCGGGGAGAGGTGTAGCGATTTTTACGGGATTGTTTGTGTTCGAGCCTTGAAGATCCTTTCTTCGGAAAGTTTATTTTCGTTCTTATAAAAAATATAAAAATCCAAAAATATTTTTCTTCTTATTTTTATTTTTCCTTTTCTTTTATAAATATTAAAAATACCAAAAATATTTTTTATTTTTATTATCTTTATAAAAAAATGTTTAAAAAAAATATTCTCCTTTATCCTCTTACTTCATTTAATTCTTATCTTCTTTATCCTCTTATCCGTTTAATTCTTCGACATGTCTTCGTATAACCATTTTGGTTGCTCGTGGTGTGGAGGTCCGTTTAATGGTGGAAACTGTCCGGGCTGTAGCAGTGTAGGATCCGGAAATGAGTTTGTCTATGACCCAAATCCTTATTCTTATAATGAAACACCCGATTTTTCTTACCCACCTCCACAGCCCCAGTACGAGACATACTCGTGTGAGTTATGTGGGAACGATTCTCACTATGGGTTTGATTGTCCACCACGGGTACCGCTTGTCTATGAGCAGGAACCGTGCTACAATCAAAACTTTAGTGATAATTATTATCCACAAAATTCACCGAGTTTTCTTTGTTGTGATAACTGTGGGGGTCCTCATGAAAGTTTTCAGTGTCAACCAATGAACCAAAATTTCTATAATTCTAATTCTTTCGGTTTTGACCAATCCCAACCCCCACAGTTTCCCGTCATTCATCAACCTCCTCAAGAAACGAGTGTGGAAATTTTGCAAGCTAAAGAAGACTTAATGATTTCTATAGAAACCTTTTTAAAGAAATTTAATCGTATATCTTTTAGAGAAACTCTGAAGGTTTTAATGCAAGCTTGGGACAAAATTTTTGAAATTAAGCATGCTCAATCCGAGGAGGTACAAGAATTGCTTAACAAACTTCTTGAAGATGTGCAAAATATAAGTGAGGAGCTGGCAGAGTTTATTAATAGTCCGAGTTGGAGTCGTCCTGCCTTCTACTTAGATGATGACGAGGAGTATACTATTGCAATCACACCCGATTTACCAACCGAGGAACCCGATAACTCTCTAAGTATGGGGGATGAGCATCTTAGCACTATTCCTGAAAAGGAATCGGACGAAGTAATAAAGTCTAGTGTTGAGAATCTTGTCCCAATCCCAAGTGAGTCTGAGGATTTTTCCGATATTGAAAGTGAGTGTGATGTGCCCGTTGATGATGAATCTTCTCTGACTTTTACGACTTTCTCGAATCCTCTCTTTGATTCTAACGACGATTTCACCTCTAGTGATGACGAGTCACTTTCTGATGAGGACGTTCCGAAAGAAAATTTCAAAATTTATTCGAACCCTCTTTTTGATGAAGAAATCATTTCTGATAAGATTGATGCTTCGATCATTTCTTCTCCTAAGATTGATTCTCTTCTCGAGCAGTTCTCCGGTGAACTCGCTCATATCGATCCGATTCCATCAGGAATTGAGAAAGCCGATTTTGATCTAAAGGAAGAAATCCGTTTTGTTGAGAATTTGCTTTATGATAATTCATCTCTTCGCCCTCTGAAAGAGCTTAATTCTACCGAGTCTTTCCCTCCATCTTACATCCCCGTTGAGGATAGTGATTCTCTTATAGAGGAGATCGATTTGTTTCTTGCTTCTGATGAATCAATACCACCGGGTATTGATAGTGACTACTTGGACTCCGAAGGGGATAATCATTTTCTAGAAAGATTGCTTCATGATGATCCTACTCCCCTTCCGGACATTCCTTCTCCGACACATGTGACTTTCCCCTTTGAGGATCACCATGATCTTAACTTCACATGTGTCGTTCGAGTTTTTCTACCCTTCTTCACCTATCCGGTGACTTCTTCATTTCTTCTCTCCTCTAGGAGTGAGGATACTATTTTTGACCTGGCATTTCCACTTTTCATTTTTCTTCTCTTAAGCCGGTGGCATATGAAAATCTGATAGTGATTTTTCTATTCTTTTGTTTCTGCCCCAAGGATAAAGGAATTCGGGGAGAGTCAAGCTAGAGACTCGCACAAAAACAAGAGCTTCTCGGGAGGCAACCCGTGTCTTTATTTCTTTCTATTTTCTTAATAAATAAGTGTGTGATTTTATAGCCCAAGTGTGGGGGCGTGCTTCTTTTACTTCTTTCTTGTTTGTGGTATATGTTTTTGCTTGCAGGATTCCTCAAGATCATGAAGACCCGTGCTTGTTTTCAATCCTCCAATCATCCGGTCTTCGATCTTTTGCTTATTTTGGAATCCTCAAATGTATGTATATTGTTTCCCCTTTCACACTTGGAATTTTTGCATTTGCCTTTTTCATTCCTAAGTGTGGGGGTAAAACCCGACATTTCTGAACATTGAGGCCAATGTTCGATTCTAAATGTGGGGGGATTTCTATCGAATATATCATCCATGTGCCGGTCTATGTTCCCAACCAACCCTGTTTGACCAAAATTTTTAAAATTTTATTGTTGTTATTATGATATATATATATATATATATATATATATATATATATATATATATATATATATATATAAATATAAATAAGTATATTAAAAAATGAAAATATGAAAATATATAAATAAGTAGGCCCCGTTAGCTTTTGACTTGACCACCATTTTTACACTCTAGCTTTCTCCTTAGCTTTCGAGACTTAGCGTTTGCTTAACTTTAAAATTTTGAAAAGAACGAAAAATAATAAAGTTGAATATAAGTTAGATGCTAAGCGTGGATTAGTTGGATATCTTTAGAGCTCATAGAGGTTAATTGTGGCTTTTTGCTCCCACCAACTTCTAAACGCTATATAATTGTTGAATAAAATAAAGTTGCTTTTAGGTTTTTAGCGATTCTTAGGTTTAAAAACACTTCGTAGAGATTCCTTCTGGTGAAAGTAAGGTACATCGAGGTTTTGTCAGTGTTGTGGGGAAATAGACTCTTGGACCATGGTCGGCTCGCATACTGATGTGGCATGCTGTTACAAACCACAGACTGAAATTTGGCTATATAATAATAATTAGGTAATAAACCAATGCCGAAATAATTACTTCTGGATCATGGTCGGCTCGCATACCGATGTGACAGTCGTTTAAAGGGTGGAGGTAATAATAATAATAAAACTGTGGGCTGATAAAAGTTTACTACTGCCATCTAACGGCTCACACCGATGTTGTCAGTCTTCTAAATAAGACATGCATATAATAATCCGAACTAAAAAAAGTATGTTGCATCTTGCCGTCTCACAACACCATGTTGCACAGAAAAAAGCCATTCTAAAGTCGAGGAAATCACCGAGGTCGGAAATAGTTTGCTACATTCTTCCGCTCACAACCGATTCGCCGCCATCTAACAATAATAATAATAATAATAATAATAATAATAATAATAATAATAAGTATAAAGCCAAATTTCGACTACGGGGTTATCTAAATAAAGCCTCCGTCTCTGGACTTGTAGTTGAGTTGTTGCGGATGAAATAAAAAGGATAACCCCTAAATCATGCGAAATTAGAACCTTAATGTGGACCTTATTCTCACCATACCGTCTTTTTAGGAAAGGATTTCAAACTAATTGTGGTCTAAACCGGGTTTACTTTATATTAATAAGGGCATAATTTATTTGTCACCAATAATAAAAAAATCCTTAGAGGAAATTAGGAATAAGGGAGCGAAAAGTAGCTGCGTTTACACAATTAACATTATGAGTAGTGTTAGCATCTAATCTTATATTTAACTATGATTTCGTTTAAGCTTGGTTTGGGGATCGTGAAAAATCGAGGATGACGAACTCCCGTTCTTAAAGCTTTTTAAATAATTTTATTTAATTCTTATCTTAGTTTTTATTATTATTATTAAATAAGTGGTTAAAACGGGGGCGCTTTCGAGATAAATGATTTTTGAACCTTTTTAATGGATCTTTTATGTTCTTGTTTGATTGTGAGGAGTCATAGGTTAAAAGGGAATTTAATAATTTATTTCCGAGCGTGTTTTATTTACATTGCGTGTGGGACCAGCAATGGTTTAGTGTGGGGGAATCTGATGTGTGCTAAAACACACATCATTTATAACCCGAAAAACACTATTAAACGGACTAAAAATACTAAAATATGCTTAATTATATTGCAAATATGTTTGTTTGGTATTTTTATGTCTTGCAGGTAAAAATGATTGAAAACGGAGCAAAAACAGGTATTTACGAGTTCGTTTCGATCAAGAGTGCTCAAATATCAAGACGAAGTCGTTAATATTTCCCGAGCATGCCAATGAAAAGAGCACGAGAAATCGAGTCGGACAGTGCCTTCACTTCTTATTGGGTCGGCCCGACGCCTTTTATATGGGTCGGACCGACCCGTATTTATTATAAGTTTATTATTCTACATCAGCTACATTTGAATGATCCAGCCTATAAGAAACACGGCCCAACCAGGCCCAAGTCCAGGAAATGAAATAACAGCCCGACTCCCTTTGCTCTGGCCTAGGAAACAAATGAAAGACTCGGCCCAGGTGGCAAGTCCAAACATGATGGAAGGCCCATTTCCTTTGGCTTAATTCTAACGCAGTATCAAGTTATAATAGATGGGGTAGCAGCAGACGAATAATGAATCTTATCTTTCACCTTTTTTTGTATTTTTTTAGAGGAGAAATAGCAGTAAGGTAGGAGTAGGTTTAAGATAGAAAAATTTTCAATTTGGATAGATCAGCCGACATTATGTTAACACAGCAAACCAAACCTCCAATTAGTTTCTATGTAGAGGTTTTATTATTTTGTTAAGTTTGAATTTTAGAGTAGCAATCAAAAGCATTTTTCCTTTCTTTCATTATTTTATCTAATGCATTTTAGTATCAAAATTATGAAAATTCTCTTTCGCTTTTAAATTTTAGCTACTGTCTTCCTTTTTATAATTTTGTAGCAGTTATCTTTATTTTAACAACTAAATCATTGTAAAATCATTTATTAGTGAGTTGGTGTTACTTCACTTTCGTTAAGTTGTTGCTAGCCCCTTTCAATCTCTACATACCTGTTTTAGCCAATGATATGGTTTCAATTTCTTTTGTCAGGTCGTCACTTCGTCAAAATATAGAGTTAGTCATGCTTTACTTTATAATTTTGTTCTAAAATCTAGTTGTTAATCAAGGTTCTTATTTAGTGGAAATTTAAAGGGTGGTTAGTGGTGACTACAAAAAATGGTTATGGAGCAATCAAAGGAGTTATGGGTAAATAGCTTGGATATGGGACTTTTGGTATTGTCGAAATTTATAATTTTGTTCTAAAATCTAGTTGTTAATCAAGGTTCTTATTTAGTGGAAATTTAAAGGGTGGTTAGTGGTGACTACAAAAAATGGTTATGGAGCAATCAAAGGAGTTATGGGTAAATAGCTTGGATATGGGACTTTTGGTATTGTCGAAATTTATCGCATCATATCGCTCTTTAACCCGAATTTGGTGACTTCTAATCTCTTTTCAATAAATTTTTTTTTACTTTTCTATTTTAATGTTTATTGCCATGTTTAGCTTAGTCATTTTTATTGTTGCTTTACTAGTTGCTCGTAGCGTAGTTATGCTTATTATTGTTAGAGTAGTTTCCATGTTTAGCGAGTAGTTGGTTTCATTTTCTATCATTTTTCAATCAATTAGTTTTGCTTTGCTTATTTTATCATTATACGTAGTGAGTAGTTTAACTTGTGTTTGCTAAGTGATTAGTGATTTGGAATTTAAGTGCGGTTTTAAAAAGGTTTAAAAAATTAATAGTCAATTTATATACCGTCATTTACTTTTAATGCAATTTAAATACTTGTCATTTATTTTAAAAAGCATTTTACTTTACTTGTCATTTAATTTCTTAAAACTTATTTTTTTTTGGATTTTAATTCGTTAAACCTAAGCCCGCACTTAAGGAACATTTCACTTCACATAGCAAGCATATTTGTCATTTATATCTTTTAGATCAATTTTAGTTTAATCTTTTAGTTTTTAATCTTTTAATTAATATTAGTTTAATTTTTAGTATAAAAATAGTTTAAAACCAAAACCAAAAACTTGAATGACAATCAAGCTCGATTTACAACTTGAACGTAGATTTCCATTCATCTCTCGCCGAGGAAAACGATACCCGTGTTGATTACTTATTATTCTTTCCTAAGAATAATTTGTATGATACTTAGCTTGCATATACGTATATGTATTTTATAAATATATATATTATATATCTGAGGGTTTATTTGATATGCGCGTGTGACAACGAACCGATATCAGCATCCCTTTGACGATACGAGTGAGTTGATATCTACTTCTTTTTTTGGTAATAAACATGAATTTGCAAGTTCGTGCCAAACCAAATAACTTTTCATTTGAAATGGATGAGTTTTTAAATCTGCAAGATAAGATTGGTAAGAAATTCTTTAAATTGTAGTGTTCCTAAATATAGTGCAGGTTGTTAACTTTCATATTAGGAGGAAATATGTGGAGGCGGGTCATTTTAAGTGGTTTGAGTTTCTAAGCTACAAATTATTAGCAACCCATTTGAATACTCAATGTGTCTTAGAAGTTAAATATGTTGGCCTTTGCTTTAGGTTACATGTTTGAATAATCATCAAGTTTTTGCTATGCTATTGGTGGGAATATCTCCTAGAACTGATTTCTTTTTAATCTCTTGGGATACCCCATGAAATCCAATCCAATGTTATATGGAAAAAGTTGAAATGTGCATTTAGTAAATAGAGTTTTGGCTACTAAATATCATAATTATCTGTTTCATGATTTTAGCCGTATGTTCTCATTGTTTCTCTTAAAGTAGAAGTGACCTTGATCTGTTTGTCCTTGCGAAAAGCAAATGTGTATGAATTTGTCCTCTTTTGACTAGAGACTACCAAAACATGAGATTTATGAAAATCTTTTTGAAGAACATTTGCCTCATTTTGTCTAAGATAAATGCGTACTCATGTTTAGGTTTAGATGTGACAATTTCGACCCATATACTGATGAATGGTCGAGGTTTAGGTAATGTTTTAGCCAAAAAGGTTAACAGAGTAAATGGGTTGAAAGATGCCCCCAACTCCAGAATTTACTTTTTAAAGTGTAAAATTCCTAAATCATTATTACAAGAAATTCTGATGATCAATGGAATAATATTATTGTTGTAAACAAATTTTGATGATCATTGAAATAATATAATTGTCGTAACAAAAGAAACAAATAATAATATTTTGAAATTATTTATTTTTTGCAGGTGAGATTACATATTACACAACACCCCCAAGTAGGAACGACAAAAAAGTTATTGAGGCAAATAATGTTTTCTGAACATGGAAAGGAGTTCAATGTGGATGAGTATATGACACCTACAATTATCGGCAGCTTAAGTTACGCAGATGGTTTTAACTTTGTTACTGACATGACTTGTGCTCTTGTGGCATTTGATGCAACAATGCTTGAGGTTTGCTATTTCTTGCACTATTTAATTAATAGGTGAATGATTTTTAGTAAATGAGTTGAAAGTCGCCCTAAAACTTTTATTCAAGAATACACACTAACTTCGGAATTACATTGATATTTTAATAATATTAGACACACTAATTAAGGAATAGAGTTTTAAGTTTTGGACAAAAATGTTTTTTCTGCATTCAAATTACTTGTGGGGTATCTTTTAGTTGGTTATCAACGAGCCATCATATAGTCTTTTATATTGTTTTCGGCATGACATATGAGCACCACATTGGAATGATGAGTGTGGGGCTTGCACTCTCCCCTTGATAAGCTACAGGTGAATAACTTTTATCTTTTGAGTAGACGAGCAAGTCTTAATTGATTTTATTTGTTCATATCATGTGTCATAACGGTTTGTAGCTATTGCTTAAAGGTGTCAGTGGTGTCTACATACTTACCAATGGCCATGATATTTTGGAAGGTTCAAGTGCCGGCTATGTAGAAACACTTGAAAAGGATCTTGCAGACCTACGTAGTAAAGACATAGATGCCGAGGTTGCTTCTGGTGGACGTCGCATGTATGTTAGTATGTCTCCATGGATTTTTTTTTTGGGTAAAAGGGAATCAATACCCCGGTAAAATGAAAACATAGATAATGGGATTCGAACACAGACTAATGCTATGAAAACAACAGCTCTTACCAACTGTCCACAAGTGCTTGTGTAAATATATGTCACCATGGATTGTTATGAGGTAAACATATGTGTGTACTAGAGTGATTATATATATTTCTAAAACCTTCATCACTAATAATGTTTTGTGTGATGATATTTGTTTATAGGTACATCAGAAGAAGAGCAAGAAGCTAGTGTAATATTAGAAATGACATTGGCTGAGGGGTGATGTGGGTAAATATTTGATATAGAGTTGCTAGGGAATTTGATGTTCTTTCAAATATATCTTCCTCCGATCAACTCTCGACAACAACATATGCCTAAAAACACGCCATGACAGTAGGTATGTTAAATCAAAGAATTC
>BQNB010167257.1:0-14021 GCA_026074375.1 Tanacetum coccineum
TGCAGACATTTTTACTAAACATCTTCATGTGTATCAACATAAGTTTCTTTGTGAGAAACTGGAAATGTATGATATGTTTAGTGGTCAGATTAAGGGGAATGTTCAAATAAGCAAAAATAAGCTTATTAATTTGATACTAAACAACTTATTGTTAAACTTGAACTTGTTCTTTGGTTCTAGTTGTGTATTGTTTTGCAGTAATAAAGTTGAGCGGCTAAAAGTGCATTACTAGATTCTTGGATTAAAGCTTTTGAGAAGTCTTATGTTGTAAGTGTCATGTTGATGAATTCCCAACGATTTAAGTTGTAATATTTTTTGGCTATATAATGCCTTAACCGATTAGGGCTTTGATCATCCAGCCATATCACTTTCTATCTCTTAATTTGATAATCTCTCCCACTCTCTTTACAATCTTTTGACTAAGATCCTTTTGATCCTGTTTTGTTACCTTTGCAATTGTTTGATTATTATCATATAGAGAATAATATGATCTTGTAATAATTGGGTATTGATTAGTTGGTAACATGTGCCGACTAATTTGGATTAATATTGAATACATTTATTGTTTTTGAGGTTTAGTTATTGTTTTAATACCATCGCACAATAAGTTAGATGATTTATATAAACGAGGTTTGTAACCCGCGCTTCGCCGCGTTTCATGTTTTTTTAATAAGAACACAAAATATCAACAGAAACTTATCTAGGCCGTAACAGATTAGTTTGTCGCTGCAGGCTACAATACATCTATCAAAACAGTTTTGCCTAAAAGTTCAATTCCAGTTCCGACCATATCAATCATCCCCCTACTGAGCTGCTATGGATCCAAGCTATTCGCCATAACCAATCCTTATATGATATTAACGCTTCGGCGTATCGACAGTCCACCCTCCTTCCGCTTTTTCTTCTCTTTCTTTATTTTCCTGCACATTTCACACAGTTCAGCAAACCATTCTTTCGTTGTCGGCACACAACTTCTCCTTCTCATAATCTACAAAAGAACGTCAGTATGTAAGTGTTTGTGATCTTGGATACATTAACTCAATTTGTCATTGACTGTGATTAGATACTATTTTCCTATTAACAATTATACGAAAGCATAAAATAGTTATTCGCCTCGTTTGCAAGTGACTCTATTAGCTCAATATTTTGGTTTCAGAATAAGTAATCAAGTTTGTATCAACTATTGATTCCCAAAGTTGATCATTCAAACTAAAAAGTCAAATCACATTTTTCCCTCGATCTCATTTGACTCATATATACCGCTTGATCTGTCTCTTAAATTCCGTAGATTGTGAAGGGGTGTTTGGATAAGCTTCAGGGGATTTGGCATGTTGAAGCACATGTTTTGAGTGTCAAGGGCTTTGATGTGACTTGGCTTGAAGCTTGACAACACATGCTTTACAGAGTCACTCGTGATGAGACAGCGATTACACGACATTAAAAAGTAATAACCACAAATTCTTGGTTATTGATTTAGTGATAATAGGCCGCAAAAACTGTTTTCCATTGAAAAGGGTCAAGTAGTATGCTTTTGAAACCATCACAGAATTTGTATAAAGGGGAAAAACCACCAACTCATTAGAGGTTTGTTGAGCCTTTTAACGATTAAGTAAAAAACGACGTACTACTCAATAGCTTATAAATTCAAAAACAACCTTATAGAACTATAAAACATTTTTGTTCAGGCTTTTAAATTTATTAGATACATATATTAGAGTTTGGGTGCAGAAAAAAGCACTTGAATTGGGAGCAAGGCAAAGCGAGATACTTTGTCTTTTAAAAATACGAAAACAACACTTACTTGGTATTCTTAACCGCAACTTTTCTGTCGATATCTGGCAACCGCCTAAATGAGTCGCACGAAATCACCTGCACATATAATACACTTGCAGTCTCGGCCGCTGCAACCGCCAAGAATCCATTTCGACCTGACTATAGCTTGCTAGTACCAGACCACAGTGTTTTGGCCCTTGTCCCGACCCGCCGTAACACATTAATAATCCTAAGATTCCACAGAAATCCGTTAGGATTAATGGATTCATGAGATGTTCATCAAAATGACACCAGTTTACCGTCAGTCCAGACATGACTGAGCCCACAACCTGTATTTAGAATATGACCCGTTTTGACCGTAACCATCACCCAGTTTCTTTCATCATCACAGTGAGCATCCATCAAAACCTGAGGAGATAAATGTAGATCCGTCATCCCGCTCATGCGAAGGACAGTTGACACCATGTCAAAAAATGCCAAAATAAAAGACAGCTCACACAATTTAATTGGTGCCGATTACCCTGGTAATCGTGCTGAAGATGTTAAGGACCCAGGGTTATTGTGGATGATGGGTTTCATTTTTGTTGTTAGTTTTCTTGGCCTGTTCAGGCTTGTTCCACTTCGCAAGGTAAGAAAAGTGGCCTTGCTTTGATATAGCATATTTTGGCTAACTCTAACTCACACAAATACATAAAAGCTATTGCTAGCCCCCCCGCCCCCCCCCGCATACTAACTTAGAAACTAAGGTCAACATAATACAATTATGAAATGCATAGAACTTGTAAATAGCTTTGGATTCTTAACTAACTTCTACACATAATTTATCTCTAAATCAAACTTACGGAAACTGTTCTATACTAAAAAGATAATAGAACCAAGCATACTCGTTTACTATCGCCATGAGAATATTGTTATTCAAAGAAGTTTACGATTGGATGTCTAGTCTACTTATTGGAAATATGGACACGACCCATCTAGAGGCTTACAAATTTCCACCTGTATAGTTGGTGTATAGTATATCAATCATTCTTGATTATATTTAATTACTTCTTTGCTTAACTTCTCGATTTTCTATGTATAATAATTAATCGACTTGGCTTTTTTCCCCAAAAAAACTGTTTGTATAGATGAACAAACGTAATCTGATTTGCCCCTTAAATTTGTTTATGCTTTTTTATCTTAAAAGGGTGTTTGGACCTGTAGTACTTGCATAAACTTATACAAATTACACTAAAATAAACCAATTGAAAAAGAGGTGTACCATAAGCAAAGCTCTGATTTCAGTATGTGTAAGCTTCCCACCTTCAATATCAGCATCATACTGTAACGTAGGTGTGTGGTCCTCGAATTCTCTCAATTGTTCTTTGTTAGTGATTTCACGGTTATATGATATCGGCGTGCAAGTGAGTCAAACGACTCTCCGCTAAACTCTTTCGATTTTTTTGTCCATTCCTATATAAATCAGATGCATATATGAAATACCCCCGAAAAGGCAAATTATATACAATTCTTTTTTAAATGTAGTACATAAAAAATTATTAGGAACATAAAGAATAACCCGTTGGTTTCCTTATTCAGATCATTGAACATTTTCTCTAAAGCAGCCCATGCTACACCATCGTTTTACTAACAAACTTAAGCCCCTTCATGCATGAACAATAGCAGATTTCGTGCCCCTGCCCGTTGAGTTTCCATATCTAGAGTGAATACAGAACCGATAAAGCGGCATTGTTGCAAGGTTACTCTTGCAGCAATAACTGAATGCAAACGCAAAACAGGGGTTAACCATAGCATTAAATACAGTTAACATATTTTCTAGCAGGTATAATATATCAATGAAGAAATGTTATTCACCTTCAGTTCCAAGGTTGCCTGATCCAACATATTCATTTTCCATATCACATGCCGATAAAGAACCAACAGAAAATGATTGTTGCAGATCACCGTGAGCAACTTATACTCCCACTGCTAGAACCAAAACCAAACACCGGCGTCGGGTGCAGCCATAATTGGGATCATATCGCCTCGCCAAGACACCTCCATCGGTGAGTTATATTCACATACATAATCTTACCTACACTATAAACATAAACCATGCCACCATGGGTATTTTGTATTTTAGAAATCATGGAGATACAACTATGTCAAACGCAAATCCTATTAAAAACCACATAACCACACACAGCTTAAAATATCTTTAAGAGAGGTGTGTGCGGTCAAGCTTATTTGAAACAACTTATGATAGATTCACAAAATCAAGTATAATAAATCAGCGGATCGGGTGAGCTTCGGGTCGAGTCGGGTCAGGTAAACATTAAATATGCACCCGACAATCATTTTTAATAAAGTTAGGTGTTATGAATATGTTGTGACGAACTCAGTTTGGTCTAATTAATATTACATAGCATTCTAACATTAAAAAATGAAACGAAATGAAATGAAATAGAGTTGTTACGCTAATTCCAAACTTCTTCATACCACTCTATTCTCCAAACCAAGCTTAACAGTCTCACAACTTTCTTTAAAGTATAATTATTTTAATTAGGTCATAATCGTAATGTTGCTGTGGGATCGATTTCCCTATGAGCCAAAATTTTATTGTAGAATCGAAACTTAAGATTATTACCTTGCGTTACAACATACATCTATCAACACCAGAAAAATAAAATAAATTAGTACTTCACCCTTATCAAGGTGCAAAAAATACCCTTGGTGGTTATTAAGACGTCAAGTCACCGCCTCTGCCACCCATGTATCCAACTCTCTGCAAATGCTACAAACCTCACCAAATCTTAGTGCTTAATATGACCAGCGGGTCCAATGGATCTCCAGATCCAACCCACAAACTCTCACAGGGTACATCTGAAGCATCATATTTTGACACCTTATCTTGTCCGCTCAATAAAAACCGGGAAGCATGGCTGCATAAGAAAATCATGAAATGAATAAATCAAGTTTGTTGCGTGATGATACAACGCATCAAGTTCTCAGTATAGAGGAAAAGTCCTGAAAGCAGCCATTATTGTTTTAACATTTTGCAAAAAAAAGTACATTTGATCAACCTAGACATGACCTGTTTTGATATGTAGAGAAACCATTTTGACGTTTAAAAAAAGTCATCAGCCTCATCGTTATACTCATAACGAAATGACTGCAAGAATTGGTCAATCGTAGGCACCCGTCCAATGCCCCTGGTGCATAAGAAAACTTCCTCACATCACAGGTTCCTGCATTATTGCAAGTTTTATAGGTCAAACATAAGTTCTGGATAATCAGCGACATAACAACTTTAAAACAATAATTATTTACTCCTAATTCGTTACTGTATTGATTTTCTTATCAATATATTTTATAAAAGTAAAAACAACCAATTAGATAAAAAAACAAAACCCCATTTTGCATTGGTTATTAAAGCTGCTTATTATGTTTAACAGATAAACAATTTCATGGGTGTTTGGGCTCCTTTTTCCACACTACTTATGTATCTCTCCGTCATATGAGAAGCTGGGGCTAAAAGGTTTAGTTGATCATCGGATTTTATATAAATTAATTACTACTTGGTACATAAGCACATAATTAGTAAAATTAAGTTTTCCCAACACCCTTTTTTACCTTGTAGTTACATCAGCTAACACTTTAACAAATAAGTATAGAATCAAAATAGTAGAAAATATAAGTAACCCCAAACAACCCCTTATTACTTGTAGTTAAAAAGCTGCACTCTAAAAGGTTGTACATGGTGGTTTAAGTGGCATTTGAGGCTGCTGCAAAAATGCATTTTTAAGGAGTTCTTAGATCGTTTCTAGTTGTGTTTGGGCGGTCTCATATATTATATTTGTGAACATGCATTGGTAATTCAGTATTATTTTGACCAATAGTTGGTCGTGCATTTCTTTCGATAACTCTACAACGAAACACTTTATTGTAGAATTTCGCCGCTAAAAAATAAATTACAATAAAAGAACGTCCACATACCTCAATTGCAATTAAAAAATAGCGGATATCAACATCAATATTTCCCTTTTCCTGCACCAAAAATAAATGCGTCGAACATGTTATATAATGCTCAAACGTAAGTATAAACTTAGATCCAAGATGAATAAAAAAACCTTAAAGAAGTTGTAACCAACATAATGATGAAAACCTTAAATACCCTAAACCTACAAATCGGGTTTAAGCCTATTTATCCTCAAATAAAATTCCACTCATTCAACCCAAGTTTTTATTACATAGCAAAACTTTTCGACACATACCATATTTATCATATTAATCGTCTTAACAATATTCAACTATATATACAATTGTCAACCGCTATTTACTACTCATAATGTCAACCATTTTGTACAAAAGGTCAATCTGCGGGATAACTTTCTCTGATAACAAAATTTTTTTGCCATTAAAACAAAGGGATGCGTTATAGTTTCCTTTAAACACAACGCAGAAACCACATGCAACTCCCAATTAGCTTAATTCGCGCAGAAAACATCATATAAGCAATTTACATAAAAAAAAAAATCCTAAAAACTGTCAAAACTTATTTTCCCTGTTTTAAAATGCAATAAGCAGGTTGTTTGGATTGCTTATTCAAAATGCCTAATCCGTATATTATATTTTTTATTTTTTAAACAACTAAATAAAAACTAACTACCACATTCTTCTATAACACAAAACTAAAAAAAACCTAACTTCTAGTGTAATAAAATAAATAAAAACAAACCTCTTAAGAAGATGAGTATGTTTTTCATATGCACAAATCCACCAACAGGCATCTTCAAAACCCTGACAAATTACAACAAACAAAACCATTTTGTACCATCGTTGATGTTGATGAACCTAGCCCAATATTCAGCCAACTGCAAAATTGCATGACACCAAAAGTTAAAAAACCCCTAAATTTTTCAGAAAAAATTAAAAGCATGATAATTATCAGATGAAAATTAGAGATGATGCATATTTTTACCTCCGGTTCTTGATGATGATTAAATCTGCTAGGCGGCCGGAGTTATTTGTGGCAGTGGCCGTGATCGATTTTAGATCTAAACATACGGATAGAGGAGTGGGATAGATTATTGATGATCGAATTTAGTGTTTGTGTGTGTTGGGATAGAGGAGGAGTGGGATAGATTATTGAAGATTCTGGATTTTAGTTTGAGATTGATGAATCAGAGGGACACGTGCCCTGCCAAAAATCGGGTATAACTAAATAGCGGGGAAAAGAGAGGTGTTCGGAGTCGGGTCGGGCAAGTTCTATTAAATGCATTAAATTGATGCCTCGGGATGACGTTCCTGACTTTTAGTATTAAAGATACAATTTTAAGCTAATCACTTTAATATTGTAATTTTTGGTCTCATGAGTGTAAGAATGGAGATGATGGGTTTTACTAATTGTTTTAGCTTTTATTTGCTTGTTTTCTTCTTAATAGAAATCTATCTAGACACTGTATTTTCGGTTTATTAAACAAGCTTTATAATTTAAATAGATTTTGGGTTCTTGTCTAGTTCGTTTTGAGTTTAAACCAATCTTTTCGTCTTACAATTCTCTTTATATCCGTATTTTGCTTTCCAAATCTATTCTATTATAACATTTGATTTTGAAATTAATTAGTTCATAACTAGTAAAGGGGATCTTTCATATCATTTTTTTAGTATCTTATCTTTTCTTTTTAATCAGATGAGGAGGAGATTAAAATAACTTCTCCTATGTATTTTTTTTCGATTATATGTAACGTATTGAATTAAATGTTTTAATGTTTCGTTTGATTTGCCGAAGAGTTTTACCAGATTTGATGTTGTTGATGTTTCGATTAGGTTGAAAATTTGTTGGGTATAATTGGTATCGATTTTGGTAGAATATAGATTTAATCTCCTCTTTGATTATTGTTGAATAGTAGATTTGTTTAATAGCTCAGTTTATTATTTCATCTAATGTTGGATCTAAAAACGATTTGAAAGATTGCATAATTATTCCTTTGTTTACAAATGTTTCGTGTCAACAGATATGAGAGTTTGATTTGGACCCATTCAAATTATAAGAGCATTTTTTAAAATCATTAGTATAAATTGTTATATTTGGTTAAAAGAGTGTTTGTTTTATTTGTAATGGTGATTCCGGTTCGACTCATGAGGCGTGGAGCTTAATGGTCTAATAAGATAACTTAATATTTTAAGTTTAAAGCTCTAAGCTCCTAAACTTAAGTATTTTGATAGATTATTGGATCGGGTGGTTATAATCGTTTCGGTTTCGGCATGCGGGTTTTATCTTCTTTCTCTTTTCAATTCTAGTAGTTTAGATTTATTTAGTTTAAAATGTTTATTGTTGCTTGCATTTGCATTGTTTTTGTATTATAATTGTAGAAATAGAAACTAAATCAAAAATCTTAAACTATTCAAAATCCCGATCTCAAGCGTCAACAAAAAGTTCAATTCACGCATCATCGGAACAAAAAAACCGACCCGGGAAACGACTAGAGGGGGTCACTTTCGAAATCGATACTTCTGGAATTATATTTTATCTGTGAATTAGTTTATTGCTCTTGTTAAAAGTGATTTACTGATTTACTTATATATATATATATATATATATATATATATATATATATATATATATGTATATATACTATTGACTTCGATCAATTTTTGGCGCCGTTGCCAGGGAGGTGTGTTAAGAATTTCAAGTGAAGTTTGCAGATTAGTTTTTAAAGACCCTTCCTCGTGAAGTTATTATTATTTTTATGAATATTTTCAAATAAAAAAAAGAAAAAAAAATATATTTAGTAAGTAATCTAATTCCAAAAAAAGAATTAAAAAACCAACAAAAGAAATCAAGTTGTCATTTGTTAAATCGGCTCACCTTTAGTAAACAAACTATAAGAGAGGTATAAGGAGGGTCGATCATACGATCTTCGACCCGAAAGGAAAAGGTTTTTAAATGCTTCACGCTTACCCGCTCCTCCGCTTCTTTGTGTGTTTTCTAGAGAGCTACCGTGCACCTTTGACTATCGGTCCCAAAAATATTTTTCTTTTATATATTTTTCTTTCATAAAAATCTAAAAATATTATTCTTTATCTCCTAATTGTTTAATTCTCATGGAATCATCCGACCAATTCATCTGTTTCTTCTGTGGAAGTCTGAGTGATGAATATGGATGTCCATGTTTTACTTGTGAGTTATGTGGGAACGACGCTCATTATGGTTATGATTGTCCATCACAAGTTCCGGAACCGTGTTTCAATCAAAACCTTGATAATTCTCCACAAACTTCACCAAGTTTTCCACAGCAATATCTTTGTTGTGAAGACTGCGAGGGTCCTCATGCGACTTTTGAATGTCAACCGATGAATCAAAATTTCTATGAGCCCAATTTTTGCTATAATTCTAATTCTTCTGGTTTTGACCAATTCCAACCCCCGCAGTATCCGGTCATTCATCAACCTCGTCAGGAAATGAGTACGAAAATGTTGCTTGCTAGAGAGAAACTAATAAAAGCTATACGAACCTGTTTGAAAAATAATAATCAACCTCCTGAAGAAAAGAGTATTGCATTATTGCTAGTTGAGAAGAGTATTCTTACAGTTATGCAAACTTTGGAAGAAAAGCAGAATGATACAGAAAGTATGCAAGAATTGCTGCTTCAACTCTCTAAAGATTTACAAACTCTTGGTAATACTTCGAATCAACTAAAACAGGAAGAGCAGGATAGTTCTCAATATTGGAAGCCTCCCGTTTACTATTCTGACGATGATGACGATTTCTACATAGAGAGTATTGATGAAACTCCTCCATACCCGACTTACCAATTACGGACTCTCTCGTAATGGAGGATGAGCATCTTGACACTATTCTGGAAACGGAATCGGACGAAGAAATTGAGTCTAGTGTTGAGAACCTGAACCTAACCCGAAGTGAATCCGAGGATTTATCCGATTACGTAAGCGAGTGTGATTTGCCTTTTGTGATAATTCTCCTGATTTTAACAATGATTATGAGATTTTCTCTAATCATCTCTTCGATTCTAATGCTGAGTATACCTCTAGTGATGACGAGTCATCTTCTGAGGAAGATGTTTCGGTAGAAAATTTTAAAATTTACTCAAACACTCTTCTAGAATTTGATGAAGAAATCTTTTCTAGTGAGATTAATCCACTTTATAATGAGGTGTTAGAAGATCTCGATTCAATTCCACCGGGAAATGAAAATGATCACTTTAATGCTAAATCTAATTTAATAGAATCATTGCTTAATAAAGATATCGTGATAACTTCCCCCAAGATTGATTTCCTTCTTGAGAAGTTCACCAGTGAGCTCGCTCTTATCAATCCAATTCCATCGGGAATTGTTGAAACCAACTTTGATCCGAAGGAAGCTATTTGTCTTATTAAGAAGTTATTATATGATAACTCATCTCCTCGCCCTCCGGAAGAGCTTAATTCTGAAAATGATTTTGAAAAGCAGAATAGTGGA
Source organism: Tanacetum coccineum (assembly GCA_026074375.1). Classification (NCBI taxonomy): domain Eukaryota; kingdom Viridiplantae; phylum Streptophyta; class Magnoliopsida; order Asterales; family Asteraceae; genus Tanacetum; species Tanacetum coccineum. The sequence continues at coordinate 10,235 of BQNB010167257.1, forward strand.
AGCACCACTATTCATACAGATATTTCTCTTCCAGAGTATGAATCATTCGACGATGACAGTGATTATGCATCAGAAATTTTCAACTAGGATCTTGCTCACATCATATCTCTATCGGAGTATGAATATGTCTACGCTGACGATGAGTCCGATTCGGGAGATTTAACTACAGATGTGGTGGAAGATATTTCAGGAGATTCAACAAGAAAACTTCAAATATCTCATCGGGGCTTTAAAGCTCTCAAGATCAGTCATAATTTCTTTAATAAAAGCCCGATGATGATCTATGGAGGGGACATGCCAATCTTGGATGTTCCGTATCTCCATTTCTATCCTCCTTGACCAGCTCAAGTATGGGGGATCGAGTCAAGCTCGTGACTCGGTTAACAAAAACAAAGCGCTTCTCGGGAGGCAACCCGTGTTTCTGTCTTCTTTCTATTTTCTAATAAGTGTAACGTGAGGGGGCTCGCCTCTTCCAATCTTGTGTTTTTGTTGTCTGTGATGATTGTCAGGATTACCCAGATTATGAAGACTCTCGTGCTCGTGGTTTTGTCCAACGCTCACTCGATCTTCATTCCTTTGCATGCTTATTTTGGGAATCCTATATCCTTGATCTTATTGACTAACGTTTAATCTTTGGCATAATTAATAAACGGCTTTAGATTTACGTGAGATTCCCTTTTATATTAGGAATATACATTGAAATTAGTATGAGGGGGTGGCAACCCCCACATTGAGGACAATGTATCGTTCTAGTATGAGGGGGGAATCTATCGATTTGATCCCACTTGCATTTGTCTATGTCTTTCACGTAACCCCGTTTTACCAAGAAAATACAAAAAAAATGTGATTTTAGGCCAAAATTTAAAAAAATTGCAAAAATTTTTCAAAACTAAAATAAGTTGTTTAATCACAAGTGTTTGACTTTCTCGCAGGTGATAATAAGAATAATTTTTTGACTTGACCGAGCATTTGAAAGCTCTAGCTTACTCCCTTAAGCCTTATAAATGTATAAGCTTTTGCTAGACTCTTTTATACGAAAGAAGCGTTTAAAATGCAAATTATACTCAAAATGGCTAAGCTTTTTGCAATTTTTCATAAATGACTTTAAATATGAAAGCTTAATTTTATTTGGTCTAAGCAAATTCGCGAATCTTATTAAAGAATTTAAATTTGCAAGAGAATGAGAAATGAAAAGTTAATCTAATTGGAATGCTAAGTGCAAAGGATTAGTTGGAAATCTTTAAAAGCCAAGAGTGTAATTTGTGGCTTTTCTCATATTTTTATTATATTTAGAAAGTTTAACTAGAAGCCTTCTAAAATGAGACTAATAATACGTGTTCCCCCTTTTTTTAAAAGACAAGTTTAGAGTTTTATCACTCCTTAAAGTCCGTTAAGATCAACATTATAAAGAAAAATAGCTTCATCAATGAATATTATAAATAAGAGTTTTTGATCAAAGGACAAATGTATTAATTTTCTAAAAAAAGAATTTCCCCTATACTGTGTAAGCATAAAAAGTTGCATAAAAAAAAATAATATGAAAAAAAATGAAAAAAATGAAAAAAACTTGAAACAAAAATGAAAATGAAGGTGAAAATATAAAATGTTGCTAGTATAGTGTTTCTAATAAAATAAAAGGAAAATGTATATTTTCTAAAATTTAAGCAATCCATTGAATCTAAACTTGTTAATACCCTACAAAATTTTGAAATCGACGTTTGTTTAATTCTTATTAGTATTCTCTGTGAGTGTCAAAAGCCATGGCCACTTGACCGATGTAGGGTCGGGAGGTTCCTGATGAAGAGGATTCACTCTAAAGGCAATTAACTACCTAACAAAGTCTTAATTTTTGAAGTGAATTGAGTAGCTTGAGTTAATAAACTTACTAATGTTGTTACTAAAAAATTTAGTAAAGGTTTCAAAAGTCGAAAGTGTCTAGGACCAAATTATTCTCTGAGGGGTGTCAAAAGCCCGGTCACTTAGCCAAAGAGGTTGGAATGTGCCGAGAAGAAATGTTGCTACATGGGACAATCTCACCTTTGAATTCATTTAACTAAAAGTGAACATGAAACTTGGAAAGGTTATAACTATCTAAAAACGTAGGTTGGATGGTCAAAATTCAAACTGAGCACACACACCTTAATATACAATATCTGTCGGGAGAAGAAGTTTTACACAAAATGCAAATATGAGTAGCGTTAGCACCCCAACTTGTAATTAACAATGATTTCATTTTTAAGCTTAGTTTAGGAATAAGTGAAAAATCAGGGACGATTAATTTATCCTTTTAGGGCACTTTAGGATTGAGGTGTTTCTTATTCAGTTATCCTAAATGTTATGATCAATAATGAAAGTCAAGCATGTTGTACATAATGAAAAATAAGAAAAATATGTGTGCAAGAAAGAAAATGGTAAAACGGGGAGTGTTTAAAAAACTAGTAATTTCTTAATCCTTTTAAATTTTACACTTTGCTACTTTTCAAGGTATTTAATTTAAGGGGGTTGAAATTTTTGGTTTTCTAATCATGGATTTATTTCATTGAGTGACGACACAGCAATAGTTTAGTATGAGGGGTTTTGGTATGTGCTTAAATACACATACCTTTATCTCAATAAAAAGAGCTTAAATAACCAAAAACGGACATAAAATGCCAAATATATGCTTGTTTTACGTTGTGTACTGTGCAGGTATCGGATATCAACAAAAAGACAAAAAACAAGGAAAAAACCAAACAAAACCGAGTATGAGATTGTAAAGAAAAGCCGGAGCCAAGGACATTTTGCAAACCGGCCCAAATAATAATAAAAAGAATCGGCCCAAGAAAGAAGCCCAAATAAGGACTTAACGACTGTTAGTCTCCACACCAGAAACATGTCACATCGTTAGTCCTCAAGCCATGACATCGTTAGTCCCTACACTAACGCCCGTTACCCGCTTCATCTTCATTTGAAAATATAATAAAATGTGAGCCAAAAATGGCGCATTGAATGCGTCTACAGTCAAAGGGAAAGAATCAAAGTCAAGGCACGGTTTTAATGATGATTTGGCCATCATTGGAAGCTTTCCATATGCAAATATGGAATGATTGGAAGAATTGAAGACCTTGACTAATTTACCTCACAACATTTCCCTATAAATAGGAGATGGAATTCACACAAAAAAGTAGGTAGTTTTAGGACAGTTTATGGCTTATTTACAGCTTATTTAATGAATTTCGTCTTTTTAATATCGTCATTTACCCTTCCAAGCAATGTACTCTCAAGATTATTCAATAAAAAGTAAGTTCTCATTTTCTTTTTATAGCTTATTTAAAGTTTTGCTTATTTACTGCTTATTTCTGTCTTGTTTGTGCTATTTGGTGCTTATTGATATTATCATTCCATTCTATTTTTCCTTCAATTTACTTTTATGTCTTTTCCTACATATCTCTATCTTTAAGCTTTTATGTAAGCAAATACTCCTTTCAAGTCTTGTAATCTCAAGTTTTCTCTATAAAAGAAGTACGGATTCTGGGTTTATTCTTAGAATTGATGGTTCGATGTATCCTTTAGTAGCAATAGTTCTTTATTTGTAGTTGGAAAGCAGAACATCAAGCCGCAATTTACACACACATTAGTGTGTGTCATTGAAACACAAACACTCTCAGCCACAATTTATTACTTGTCTTTTTTTTTCTAACGAGGTTTGTAACCCGCGCTCCGCTGCAAAGCGCGGGTGTTCGTTAAGGATGAATGTGGCTCGGCGGGGTGTTTCGCTGTAGCGGGTGTTGCCTACCTTTAAGGTCAC
>BQNB010167258.1:0-14021 GCA_026074375.1 Tanacetum coccineum
CAAACAAAGCAAATCCTGGCCCTTGGTTTTTCTTGGCCTCCAAGCCGAAACCTCTCAACCATTGATTAGTTTTGGTGGGGGTTTAGATTGCCAACATGGCAATCCCATGTGGGTGTGGGGTTTAAGAGTGTGAGGTTTTTGGAGGTTTATGGAAAGTCAAACAAAAATGACAGGTTTGTGGGGTTAGGGATTTTGGCGGGAATGCGAAGAAGATATACAGTATCTTTGAAAGTTTGGGGTTTTGGCAATTTTGGTCCCTCATGGATATACCTCTCTTTGCATCACTCGTCGTTGGTAGTTATAAGTCTTTCCCTTTTGGCAGCTTTGGCCCTTGTAGTTTAACTTTTCCAAATTGGCAGCTTTGCCCCTTCTCTTCATTTCCTTCTTTTTCTCCTTAAAATGTAAGTTTAGGGATTTACAAGTTTAGTCCCTAAACTTACTTTTCTTGGCTTTTGGCTTCGGGGTTGACTTGGGTTGACTTTTTCAGGCTTGGGCTTGGACTTTGACTTTGTCTTTTCCTGCTTTTCCATTCCGTGTCCAGTTTTGTCGTTTTGGCTTCTTTTTTCGTCCTTTTCTTAGTTATCCGTTCCTGCACAATACAATTAGCAAAACAAGCGTATATTTGGCATTTTAAGTCCGTTTTTGGTTATTTTAGCTCGTTTTTAAAGGTAAAAGGAATGTGTAATTAAACACATACCAAAAACCCACACAAGTTTTTGATGTACCCAAGATTTATCCAAATCTAGTTAAACATGCAAAAGAGACTCCTTCAACCCCACACACGAACATATCCTACTCCTATCCTTACACAGAAAGTCTTTAGTAATATAAAGAGGGTTTCAAGGGGTTATTCTGGAATAGATTTTTTCTTTATTTCCTACTATGATCAATGCACCTGAAACTTCTCCATCTAGAATAACATCTTCATCATCATTATCACCTCAACATACACCAGTCAGTACCCTACAACCACCAAACACTCAACCCACATCTGATGCAGAGGAGGCTATTCCAATGCCCCATGAATCACCTCTCCATAGTGTTCACTCACTTGGTCGTGATGAGGGTAGTTTATCACTTTCTGAATTGACGGTTCTATGTACCAATTTGTCAAAAAAAGTAACAAGCTTGGAGGCAGAGTTGGCACAAACCAAACAAACTTATGGTACTGCTCTTACAAAATTAATCAAGAAGGTGAAGAAGTTAGAGCAGACAGCCGAGTCAACTCAAGCTAGAAGGAGATTCAGGATAGTTGTTTCTGATGATAAAGAAGGTCTAGAAGATCCTTCCAAACAGAGGAGGAAAATTACAGAGATTGATCAAGACCCCTCTATTTCATTGGTACAGGATGAAGGAACATCATGGATTCAAGAAGATATAAAGATTCAGGAGAAGATTAGTGATGATACTGAGGTAGTGCTAGAAGAAGAAGAGCCTACTGAGCTTGTGGAAGATCAAGGTAGTGGTGAAAAAGGATAAAAAGAAGTTAGTACTGTTGGTGCAAAGCATAGTACTGTTATTCCAGAAGTTAGTACTACTGCTAAGAACTTAGTGTATATACGAAGGAGTGCTGAAAAGAAAAAAATAAGGGTAAAGGAATTATGACAGAGCCTAAGCCTGAGAAGAAGACAAAGAAGCAACTAGAGCAAGAAAGACTTGGCCATGAAGAAGTTGTAAGGTTGCAAGAACAACTTAATGAAGAAGAGACTCAGAGGATTGCATGGGATGCTGAAATAGCTAGACAGCTACATGAAGAGATTAATAAAGCAGGACAAGAAAGAGTTGTAGCTAAAGATGATCAAGCTTATGTCATTGATTGGAGTGATCCTGCAGTGTTAAGATACCATGCTCAGCTGAATAAACCATACTCTGTAGCTGAAGTAAGGAAGAACATGGTCATGTACTTGAAGAATCAGGGAGGATACAAGATGAATTATTTCAAGAGAATGAAGTATGAAGACATTAGACCTATATTTAAAAAGGTATGGGATCAAATTCAATCCTTTGCACCTATGGATTCTGAAAAAGAAAAAGGTAGTAAAAAGAAAGGAAGTAGAAAGAAATCACTTGCAAGGAAAAGAGCAGGTGAAAAGCAAAGTGAAAAAAGTACAAAAAGTCAAAAGATAGAACATGATATAGAGAAGGAAGAACTTAAAGCCTATTTGGATCTAGTTCCAAGAGAAGAATTTGCTATAGAAATTGAATCTTTGCGTACTAAGTATCCAATAGTTGATTGGAAGACTTGTGTCCTGACAGAAAACTTTATGTATTATCAAATCATCATAGCAGATGGAGGTTCCAAGAATTACAAGATTTTTAGTAAGATGCTTGATGATTTTGACAGACAGGATGTAATGGATCTACACAGACTAGTAGAAGAAAAGTATGCAACATTAATACTAGAAGGATATGACTTAATTTTATGGGGAGATCTAAAGATCTTATTTCAACCTGATGAAGAAGATGAAGTCTGGAGGCATTAACATGAATACAATTTGATAAGCTGGAGACTATTTGATTCATGTAGAATTCATATTTTGTTGATGGACAATGGAATTGCCATTCACATAATGATAGAAAAGAAGTATCCACTTACTCAAGAAATGCTATCAAAGATGTTAAGTAGAAACCTAGAGGTTGATCATGAAAATGAGATGGCATTTGAACTTCTAAGGTTTATAAGGTCACAAGTACAGAAGTAGAAGAATGTTTGGAAGAATCCTCAATAGTGCAGTCTAGAAGATTAAATACAGAAGAAACTTGAGATTTAAAGGTAAATCATAAGTTTAGGGGAGGATTGTTGGGATTCAGAGCTTCTACACTTAGTACTGCTAGTTATAGTTAGTTAGTACTGCCAGTACATTGTTAGTACTACCAGTAGAGTTAGTACTATTAGTATAATAGTTAGTACTGTTAGTTATATAGTTAGTACTGCTTAAGTGATATGCATGAGTTATATTAGGAATAGATATGCATGATCACTTGACGCGTTTTGTAAGCCCGTTAGGGTTTTCCTTAGTGTATAAAAGGAACCCTATGGCATAGTTAGAGATATCAATTTTCATAGCAAATACAAGCTTATATAGTTAGTTATTCTGTAACCTAGGCAGAATATTTGCAGTCATTATATATTCAAAGTTTTGTTTACATTGCTCTTCGTAGTATCACAAGTTAGATTCCGCATAACTTGTAGTATTCATAATCATAGTTTCTCACATAGTTAGTTTGGATTTATCCAAGTTAACTAAGCTTTAACAAGCTAAGAAGATCTATTCATTAGGACTCACAAGTACTACTAGGAGGAGATCCAGAAGGTCTACTAGATTGCTTGTCAGCAAATCTATCAAATTTTGCTTCTATGTTTTGAATTGAGGCTTGATGATTTTTAGTAGTTGTTTTGAGTTTGGTTTTGAGATCCATAAACATATCTTTGACTAAAGAATTGGTCGATTGTTGAGCTTTTATGAATTCGCTTAACTGTCTTTGAAGGTCGGGTTTATCATCGAAATTGGATTGATAGTTGTCTTAATTATAATCGTTTCTTCCACTTGAATGCCAATTATCGCAATTTGAGTCACGGTCGCGGTAATCATTGTAAAAACATGTACGACAAAAAGTTTGCATGAATTTTGCTTCTTCTTCGCGAGACATCGGTATGTCATCATCGTTACAATCAGAGTTTGAGTTATTTGAACGAGATTGAAGTTCTTTATACTGAGCATCCATTTTCATGGTCATGGCATCCATTCGTGCCATAATTTTGTTAGTATCAGAATTGCTGCTACCTTCATCGGCGAAAGCAACAGTTTTCTTGAGAGAAGATTTTGTTTTTGGGTTTTTAGCCCAATCAAGCTTGAGTAAGACTTTATCTTCGAGAAGTTGATAAGCTTGGTTTGGTGTTTTATAGAGGAAAATGCCACCAGCTGCGGAATTAAGAACTTCTTGGGTTATTTTGTTGAGGCCGTGATAAAAGATTTTTATGATATTGCCTTTGGTAAGATTGTGACCGTGGCAATTTTTGAGCATTTCTTTCATACAAAGCCAAGCATCGGTTAGGGTTTCATTTTCATGTTCAGAAAAGGCTCGGATTTCTTCGAGGAGTCGATCGAATAGAGATGGGGAAAGAATCGGCTTATAAAGGCGGTGCGAAGTTCATCCCATGTTTCAATGGTTCATTTGTTGAGTTCATCAAACCAAGTTTTTGCTTCACCCGTGAGTGATAGGGGGAACATCATTAGGCGGAAAACTTCATTTTTGGTGTCTTTGTATTTCAACCTGTCACATATTCTGAGAAATTTGTGAATTTGTTTGCGCGATACTGTTTTAATTCTACCATCAAATTGGTTTCCTTTGACGAGAGTCAAGTGGTTACCTTTAATGGCGAATTTGTTTGCGGTTTCAGGAATGGTGATTGCCGAACCAAGAGTTAGAGCGATAACACGGTAGACAGCCCACCCAGGTTCATCATCCATTGGGTTGTAATTTTCAAGAATATCAAGAAAGTGACAAAAATAATTGATGTCAAGAATGGGTAGGTAGACAACTCTTGGTTATGCTGGTCGTTCGTCCCTCCGTTCGAATGGGACTCTCCTGTTTCGTCGACGGAGTCTATGATTTAGGGTTCGTTCAGGTTTCGATAATGGTTTGACAAGTTCAGGGTTGGAAGCACGCGTATGCATCCAAGGTAAACTGTTGCATGTTTTAGAGAACGTTTTTAGAAAAAAATGTTTAACTGCAGAAAGTGTAGTGCACTTTCTGCAACGAGAGTTACAAATTACAAGCAAATTGAGAAAAAAATGATTAAAATTTGTTTTAAATTAACAAGAGTTGATTATAGAACAGTTTAAAATCCCCAGCAACGGCGCCAAAAACTTTGATGTGTTTCAAAAAATTTAAATTTATAAGACTAGAATTACCAATTATTAAATGGAAACACACGGGTAAAGTATAACCCACGTATATAGTACAATATTTCAGGTAAGACCAGTTCGTCAACATGGATTTGATTATGTTCGTATAATCACGAGTTTTAAGACAAATCTTAATGACTTTTTCAGATGAGATATGATTGATGATTATTTCAATAATAAAGGAATATGACTACTCGGATAGTTTCATATAATTCCTAAGCAATGGTAATGATTATGATCTTTGATTTTAGGTCTTAACTCATAAAAAGGTTTTTTCGTTAAAAAATGTTTTCACAAATTAACTTGTTTTTAACTTTAGACTTATATTAGTTAACTTAACCAAATGTGTCATGCTAATAATCAAGTTACTATTATATCAAAACTATTTTGTTCATCAATAAACATAAGCGGATTTCTCCAACTAAACGATAAAAACCGTAGACAAATCTTTAAAATTATATTGAACACAACTGGCCTTTTGACCTATATTGGTATGCTTATATAATCAAGTTGATGAACGAAGTTGACAAGATACGACACGATAGGATTTCAACACAAGCTTAAGATTAACAAGATCGTAATAACACCAAATGGTTATTTATTATATTAACATCACCGAGTAGTCATGAGAGATTTAGCCTCTCATAGCTAATGAGTTCATAATAAAGTTAAATAGGGAATTGAGAAACTTATGAGATTCTAATGTGAAATGGATCGAACACAACCCGTTTACAAGTAATGAATCGTATCACAACCCTTATTATACTAAATATATGATAAATTCTTCTTCATCTTTGCCGAAATTTCATACTTCAAACCTAGGAATCGATGAAGAATTTTGAGAGAGATTTGTATATTTTGAAGTGTATGAGATTATATGAAATGGCTTGGAAATCCTCTCAATTTATAGGTTGGGCGAGGCCAAAAGTGCGGCACACAAAATATATTGTGTGGCATACTTAGTCTATGTCAGTTAGATTATCATTAATGTTGAAGAGAAGTGCGGTGCACTTCTGTAGAAAACCGGCGCACATTATGTATTGTCTGACTTCATTTATTTCGTTGCCAAGTGCGGCGTACAAGGAAGTAAGTTCGGCGCACTTCCTTGCGATTTTGGACTTTATTATTTCTTTTCTTCTAACTTTGCTTCCAATGAGTGTAAACATTTGTAATTCGAACATTTTGAGCACGGACAGTCTTCAAGTGAACCTGCACATATTTCATGCTATTAAGTATCGAAAGTTCATGAGAAAGGATGAAATATATACAAATAACGCCGCTAAAAACATGTATAATTAAGGCTTTATCACTTACCCTTCTTGACGAACCTACTTGACTTCTTCATTAGACATTCTCTCTTTAGATGACCCTTTGAATGACACATGAAGCACTTGAGTTTACCAGTTCCACCCTTTGACTTAAACCGTGAACTTCCGCCAGAATGAGTTTTACCTGAATGATCTTACCTTCCTCTTACATATAACCCGTTACCAGTTTCTTCCTTTATGCCTTTAATTTTTTTCTTCAACTCCCTTGAATTTAGAGTCGCTAGAACATCCTCCATTGTCAAAGATTCTAGCCTATATAACAATGTCTTAATAAAGTTTTCATAAGACGATGGTAACGACGTAAGTAACATAAGTATCTGATCTCATCCTTAATCTCGATATCAATATTAGCTAAATGAAGTATCAACTTATTAAACTCATTTATATGATCACCTAGTTTCGTACCTAGACTCATATAATACATGTACAACTTCTTCTTTAGATACAATATGTTTGCTAAGGACTTAGTCATATACAAATTAGTCAACTTCGTCTAAATTCCTGCAACAGTTCTTTCCTTGGTAACTTTTTGTAAAACACGGTTTCCCAAACATAGAATCAAGGTACTGTATGCCTTCTTCATCAAACCAGCTTTTTCTCCTGCTTCTATGTCCACAGGTAATGTCTCTAATACAACATCGCATCCCTGCTTTACCATTAAAGCATGCATCTTTATTTTCCATAACCCGAAATCATTCTTCCCATCAAATTTTTCGATGTCAAACCTAGTTATTGAACTAGCCATTCTTCTTTAACCTTGCTAAAAACCTTGTTAAGTTATTTCTTAACCAACTTTATAGACAAGCTTTACAAGTCGTGTGCAATATACCTGTTGTTGCTTAAAACCCTTATTGTAAATCAAATTATTTAGAATAACCCAAAGCCCTCGATTTCGAACAAGCAAACCACGACTAATACTTGAATCATAAGAAAAATAATCCAGCAACAAAGACAACCCTTCACAATAATCGATTTTTAAAATCCCTAAGACGATTAAAGGAAATCAAATATTAATCGGTATAATATTCAAATTTATAAGCATGTTCTTACCTCACATGGAATAAAACAACAAGGACCACCTTTGTAGTTAATTCTTTTTGCGTGAGATTAAAATAAAACAACCAATCAGGTGCCACTTACTTTTCTTTTTCATGTGGGTTTTTTCCTCTCGTCAATGCTATGAACGACGGAACTCAAAACTGAACATCGGTATCTCTAACGACTCGAAACCTTGATCTAGCACTGGATCTTCGAAGACCACGACTAACCTATGGCTCTAGATACTACTTATTGAACTATTATGACAACAAAGTTTGATCGCGGAATGCTAGATCGCGAGTTGTATCAAGCATAAGTAGCAAACACAAGAGACTACAAAGCTTCGACAGGAATATGCACACGTATACCCTCGTACCAAACCATTATTAAAAACCTAACAAAGCTATTACAACGAGGAAGAAGAATTAATAACTAGCATCACCCTTATATCTAATTATAGGGATGAGAGGGTAGAAACCTATCCTAAGCCGAATAGGAAACATCTTGCCTTGCAAGGCAAGCTAAACACTTCCTAGTTCTAGTCTAATCTTAATCTCTATTACAACGTATACTTAAGTCCCTAAACTATGTTAAGTTTGCTCCTAATATAATCATGGTTTGTGCAGGAGAAGGAATCATCAGAGTATACTTCCCAGGATATGCAGAGACATTTGATACCGGAGTAGATCAATAACAAGAACTGCCACGGAAAGAATTTAGAGACTCTCACAAAAGAGTACACAGGTTTAAGCGAGGAGACATCATAGCCATTCCGGGATTTCTGGCCAGCACCATCCACTAGACCTACAATGACTGGAACAAAGAAGTGGTCGCAATCACTATCAGTGATATTAATAACCCTGCTAACTAACTTGACGTGCAACCAAGGGTATGCACTTAATTCTTCACCATCAATACAAACCTTTGGTAATCAGCTAGCTAAATACAAATTGTTTTCATTTTCGGTAGTCATTTTTGCTCGTTGGAGGAATTTCAAGCCAACACATTCAAGGATAATAAAGCCAACAGCAACAGGAGGAGGGCATCAACATCAATATTATCTTCACTAGTTTCGACACCGAATTACTAGCAGAAGCATTCAATACTAAGCCACAGATCATGAGAGCATGGCAAGAGTCTAGTGACCATGGGGTCATAGTAAGAATCCAACAACCGGTGAAATTTTTCATGCCCGAGGAACAACTAAGAGGACGAGAAGGAGATTCATCAAATGGTCTGGAAGAAAAATTTTAAGGTGGAATTTTTTAGTGGTAGGGTTTTTGTGCTAGTCATATAATTCCTATCCAATGAGACGTTATTAATACTAAGTTTCACCGGTTTATGCCATAAAAAGGTTTAAATCTGGGTTAAAATTATCGTCCTAAACTATGTTTCGGTATATTACTCATCATTTTAAGAACAAAGCAAATTCAATTGAAGAAATAGTTTCCAAGGCTTTTTTTTCCCCTACACTTATTTTGAACATTGTCTCCAATGTTCTATGAGTACCCGAAAAACGAATAAAGGGAAAATAAGAAAAGCGATAGAAACTAATACTCCCTTGGTTTTGCTCAATACTAGAGAAGAAATAAGATAAACTGGCTAAATCGTCATCCAATAATCATCCATGTGAAAATCCAAAGAGCTTCCGGGCACTTCTTATCAAATATAACCTGCAAATCAAAGGCAAAAAGCAACTATACCAAGCATAAAATTATACGGGAGAATTATATACAACTCTATTGATTGTGAATTAAAATTCTAAGAAAGCAATCAAGATAGAATGTATGTACTAATGTAATCGTGGCTTTCTGCAAGAGTTAGTAAAATTAAAAATTCTGAAAATTAAACAAAAATAAATTTTCAAAAATTTGAAAGAAACAAAAAAATTTCGTAGCTACAGTTGGTAACGCCGTCAGGAAAAATACTGACGTCGTCTCCAGCTTCTGTAAAAATTATTGCTTCGTTTTTTTAGAAAAATTTCTACACAAATATCCTATTAGCGATTTCCTGGAAAAATTTACTGCATAGCTCACAAAAAGAGTTAGTACAAACATATGACTCAAAAAAACAAACAAAACATAAAAGTGTGAATTAATCTAATATGATTTATTTTACATGTTTGAAAATTGGTTCTTAAAAACCGAATATTCTCCCCTACACTTATTTTATGCAAAGTACCTTTGATTATAATTAAGACGAAGTTTAAAATGAAACAAAGCATGATCACATATATCAAACATATAAAAACAGATAATAAAGAATAAAAAGACATGACACTCCTAAGATGCATAAAAATAAAAAGATTAGGTTGCGTACCAATAAGTGATGTTGTTTATTAACTAGTCTTCTAGCTAGACTCGGAGTCACACTCATAGGAATCAAAAAAATGTTCCAAGTCGATGATCTCGCTTGGATTCTCTTTCTCAGACAATTTCCTAGTTGTCAGAATTGATTGAAAGGTTCTATTAAATTTCTCTCCATCGGGATTAATCAATTCAATCTTAATGTGCCACACACCCTCTACTTCTTTTGGTGGCTTATTCCAATCTATTTTCTTTTCTATCAATTCCTCCGACTCCCAAATATTTCCTTTTCAATTGATAGGTATAGCTCCTAAGAATTCTACCATCTTTCTAAATACCAAGACGTCCTTAAAGGGGTTGAGTTTGACATCTCTAGCAATTTCCTACTCCCCAGTCAAATGGTAATTCAAAAAGTCTTTCTTAGCATAGTAAGGGGTCGGGTACCTATCCCATTTGTACTAGGTCGTAGTTCATAAGATTATCGTTTTCCTAGGGTAGTCCAATAGGGTACATCCTCATCACCTAGGTCGATTTATCTAACTCCAAATATTGACCTAGTAATTCCTTCTCCTACTGCTATCTTGGCTTTCTTACAATCTATTACGGCGCTAGCGGTTGCTAAAAATCATCTTCCTACAAGTAAAGGGCACGTAGGGTCTTTTCCATATCTAAGACATAGAAGTCTTCTAAGAGCTTTAACTTTCCTGTGTGAACTTCTACATTCTTTACAATGCCTATGGGATACGACTTAGTTCAATCCGCTAATCCAAAGACATGATCGATCTCCTATAATAATCTAATTTTAAGCTTTTTGAAGAGATATAGTGGGATATTCACACAAGACACTAAATCGGCTAAGGTATCAAAAGGCTTAGAGTTTCCTAGTCTACAAGGCAAGTGAATAATCCAGGATCCTTTATACTCTTTGGTATTTTGCCTTAATTGAACGCGGACCCATTTTTATCTAACTCTAAACTCTTTACATATTTATCCAAAATTTCATTGTATATTGGAGCGTGAGCTAGAACTTCAAGAATCGGTAACCTAAGATGCAAATCCTTAAATTTATCTTCTAGGGATTTTTCGGGTTCTTTTGGTTTTGGTGTTCCAATTTTATTGACCGTTAGTGTTTTAACTTGTAGTTGGTCTTTTTGAAAATTGTTTGTTGGCTTGAAACATGTTTTAATAGCATTGATCGAATTGAGGGGACGGGATGAGCTTTGGGGATCTCCTATCAGGTAAGAACGAGAAGATGAAACTGAAGAGGTGGGGTTAACATTCAATTTCGGGCTCATAACCGTATCATTTGGGAGTGCTCCCATCATTCGGTCATTGATGGCCTTCAAGAATGTGTCAATTTTATTGGTCATCCTCTTTGTTGTTGTTTGAAATCGGCTTTAAACTTAGATAATCTAGCGTCTTAAGATGCTATAAAGCTAGACACCAATCCTTCGAGATTTGATTGATTATTAAATTTTAAGGATTATTGTTGAAGGGGCGATTTGGTAATGAACCATTAGGTTGAAAACAATTAGGTGGGTTTGAAAAATTGTTTTGAGAATTTTATGGTTGCCTCCACCTAAAGTTTGGGTGACTTTTCCATGACGGATTATAGGTGTCACCAATATTATTTTGCTCGGGTTTGAAAGTGAACCACTTACCTCTTGCTTCGTCGGTACGCGAGGATGCATAATTAACAAAAGCTTGCTCAGGATTTTCCACGCAATAATTAGTGTCATAGGTACCACTACAAATCTCACATGAAGAAGCGATTTTGTTCACTTGAACGGAAGGTTTAGGACCAAGATGAGCTTCCATCAAGCATTGGACTTGATTTTCAAGCTTAATGAGACGACAGTCGGATACATTTAGGACATCTTGAGGTAAATAGATTGCCTTGATCTGTTTAGCGAAGTCTCTTAGGTCATTCCAACTTTCGTTGTTATAGAGGGCAAGGTCCTCTATAAGTGCCCAAGATTCTTTGGCATTTTTGTCATGTAGCTTATGACCGGCCGATTAATCGATGGTTCGCCTTATGGCAGGATTGACATGGTCATAAAAGATTTGGACTTAGAGCCAAAGATCGATACCATGATGAGGGACTTTTGAAGTAAGTCCTTGAAACGAGTCAATGCTTCGAAAGATATTCACCTTGATGTTGTTGGAACATCAAGATGTCATTTCGGAGTTTGGCAGTTCTTACTGGTGGAAAGAATTGAGCAAGGAAACGGGTAGTGAGATCCTCCAAAGTGGAGATGGATCCCACGAGGAGACGTTCAAGCCAATTGCTAGCTTGATTGCAAAGGAAAAATTGAAATAAACGCAGTTGCGTTCTTTCCTTATTTTCAATATTAAGGTCAAAAGAGTCTACAATTTTTAGAAAATCCTTAAGATGTTAATTTGGGTCTTCAGACCGAAGTTCGTGAAATGAGCATCCATTTTGCACCAATCGAATGGTGTCGGATAGTAGAGGAACCACATTGTTCCCTCGGGGAGCTCAATGGTGTTTTGATAGCCCTCGTGGCTAGGTCAGGAATAATCTCCTAAAGTACAGGGTGAATTTCCGTATTCCATGGTGGTCAACGAAAAAGAAGGGTTTTACAAAACAAAGGGAACGAAGAAAAAGATAGACTACAAGAAAGATAATAAAAATAAAATAAAATCTCACTTGATAGGAATCTAATGAGTAGACCTAAGCTAGATAAAATCCGAAAACTAGACTATTCTTTGACAGCGGCGCCAAAAACTTAATGTGCGGGTGATTGCAAACCGAAGTTTTACAACCCTCCTAGGCAGTGTACCTAACCGTTGTAGTGTAGTTTAGGCAAGACTTGTGGGGTTATTATCGTTCTCTAGAGGAATAGTTTGGGTAGGCTTGAATCATATGGCTACTAAGGTCTAAAGGTTGAGAGAAGAGTATTTTTATTTTTTTATTTTATGAAAGCATGTAAAATCTCGGGTTTTGAAGGGGGTTTGTTTTAAACTACTCTTAAATCTATAATAATTGAAGAAAAGTAAAGGTTGAGGGGAAACTCTTATGGTTAAACAAATGTGTTTACCTAATCATGTGCTACTCCCTAGTTGTCGTCTCTTGTTTTATTACCCGTCACCCTCGTAATGGAATATGTAAGTATTTAAATGATTAAACACCTAACTCGGAATCCACCCAAATGGCAAGGTAGTATGAAGACTATTGCATAGGTATCATATAACCTAGCCGCGTTTCCCTAGACGTCTATGCTAATGTAATATTTTATAGCTAGTTTGCTAAAGCCTAACGCGCATATCATTAAAAAGAAGCCATAAAACAAAATAAACAACTAGGTTTCATGCAATCATAAACAGAAACAAATTAAATTTAACCAAGCATGTTTATTGAAAGCTAAGAATAATTAATCATACAATACATAGACATATTGAAAGATTGAAGGGATAAAAGAACTTCACTTCAATAAAACATGGAGTAATGAAGAGTACAATAGGGTTAAAAACCTTAAAAATCGCCTAAGAACAACTGCTATGAATTATAAAATCGTTCCTCCAAGTTTTTTGTTAGGAATTATTATAAACAGACTTAAGTCTGGTAGTTATAGAGTTAAGTCTGGTAGACATAGTTAAGTCTGCCAGTACTAAGTTAAGTCTGGCAGTACTATAGTTAGTACTGGTAGAGTGGCAGTACTAGTTAAGTCTGTTTATGTAATAGAATAGTGATAATAGTTATCTTAGAGATATCTTGGGAAAGGATATGCATTATCCTTTCACGCGTTTTGTATAGCCTTTTAGGGTTTCCTTGGTATATAAAAGGAACCCTACGGCATAGAGTTTCAGATAACAAATAGTAGCATTGAAGCGTAATAGAAATCAATAGCAAAGTTAGTATTATATTATGTTCTTCTTAATACTTGTGTTAAGATTCCGCATTAACAGTTGGTATTCATAGTCAGTGTCTCCCACATAGTTGATTTGGATTTATTCAAGTTAGCTATTGTCTTATAAAGGCTATATAGATCCAAAACAAGGACCTACAATATACACTTACGTTTGAGTAAGAAGTGAAGTTACAATCGTTGTAATGAACTTATATATCGAAAAACACACTTCTACTCAAATTCGGTAAATAGATTCGGTAAAAAAGAAAAGTAGAAAATGAAATGAAAATCCTTTATATAGCCACCGAAAACAGTTTGTAAATTTGACATTTGCAGTCCCTGTAGTTACCTTTTACCGAAAACTGTTGAAAAATTTACACATTCAGTCCCTGTACTTGGTATTTACCGAAAAATTTTGAAAAATTTACACATTCAGTCCTTGTACAATGAATTTACCCAAACTCCCCCTTAAACAATGAATCTTTTCAAACACTCCCCCTTGAAGTGACAATTTTGTTAAATTCATAGTCCGAAAATGAAAAATTGTTACTTTTTCAACTAAAAAACTCC
>BQNB010167259.1:0-14021 GCA_026074375.1 Tanacetum coccineum
TGTCTCGTTCATGCCCATTACTTGTTTAATCAGTCTAACTGATTAAGCCCAAAGCTAGTTTTTCCTTATTAGATCGTTTATGCATTTACAATAAATGCATAAATTAAAGACTTGTTATTGTGTGTGGCTCTTAATCTCATATGTAACCGATAATATTTAATTATGTTATATCATGCACATAATCATAAAAAGGTAAAAAAAATTAGTATGACTTTTTGTGTAATGGAGTCTATTTTGATGAAAAGATTTATATGAAAAAAGTTTCAATTATATGAAAATATCTTTATGAAAAAAATTTGCATTTTGAAAACTCTAAAAGTTTCACCAATTTTTTTGACATTAATAGCTTTCGAACAAAGTATAACATATTATATTTCGAATTATAGATTAAAGAGGTAATTCGTGAAACTTGGACAAAATACATACAATCAAATAACAATTGTACCACATGTGATCTCTATCACATAAGGCTGAGCAGGTCAAAACCAACCAAAACCAAACCGAAAACCGATTTTATTAAAGGCATGAACCGAGAACCTAATCGAAGTGACTTGGTCAGTTTTGCTTTTGTGTTGGTTTGTTTGATTTAGATGGTATAGGTGTGCTTTCTTGATTTTAGCCCGAACCGAATCAGTTGGTTTCCTACTTTAAGTGATTACATACTCAATAACTTACTTGATGAAATACCGGGTCATAAGGTTGGTAAGATATACCTTATTTTCTAGCAAAGGGATGCAATCGTGATCTCAAATGAAGCTTGGATGTTGATTTAGTGCCTTGATGATTAATATCTATTGGAGCACATTAGCGTATGACACAAATAGGGTTTGGAGATTGATGAGGTGTCATTTTATACACTTTTTCGGGGTCATTTTACTCTTAAAATCATGAAAATGTGATCGATTATTGTAGTTAATCCTTTCTTTTTATGTTTTAGCATTTGGGAAGCACTTGGACAGAGTACATGTGACTTGGGTTCGATTTGGAGAAGAAACAATGCAAAATATAACTTTTTAGCTTCGCGACCACCTTTTTCACACCTTCACCAAAAGTGCCCAAAAAGTGTTAAAATAGATACGTTTTTGATGGCTTAGTAAATCCTGAAGGTCTCCTTGACGGCGTCAAGAATTCAAGGTAACAATGTCCCGATTCTTCGTGACGACGTCAAAGTAAGGCGGTGGGGAAAAACCCCGATTCTTGTCGACGATGTGACAACGTCACTGCTATAACCTGACGCCATCACGATCTGTTTTATATATATTCGGCCATTATTTTCATTATTCTTATGTGGAACTTTGTGGAGTCTTAGAGATGATACTATATTCAAATTTTAGGGCTTTTATGTCCATGGTTGCTCATATATTCTCATGTTACATTGAAGTTAAGTAATTCATTCATTAATCATTCAATAATGTCTTTATATTGTTTGATTAATTATTTTTCTTCTCTTCCTGTTAACATGTTAGGCTAAATTTTAATTGTGTTTGCTTATGATTACATGAAACCTAGTTATACTAATTGATCTATTGCTTCTTGTTAGTGGTGTGCATGTTAGGCATTAAAAAAACTAGCTATAATCCGTATCTTAGCATAGACGTCTAGTTAAACGTGACTAATTAAGTGAAACCTCATGTTTGGTAATATAATTAGATAAATATTTAATGTGTGTGGTATACTATTAGAGGGGGCGTTTGACAGGTAGCAACCCGTCTAGGTTCTCACATACATATGTTTCTAACCAACTCGCAATTAAATTAGGGGAATACTTCACATTACACTAACAAGGGAGTGACAACGTAATAGATTAGATAGAGTAACTAGGGAGTAGTGCATGATTAAGTAAACATGTTTGTTTACCTATACGAGTCCCCACCAATTTTACATTTCTACATAATTAGGAGTAGTTTAGTTTTGATAAAACATCCTCTCTCAATTAATTGGATTTTACTTGCTTTCTAGAAAAAACATAAAAGACCAAAAATAATCTTCCCACAACCCTTAGATCTTAGTGACATAAAATTCGAACCTACCTTACTATTCTCCTAGATAACGATCAATCCCCCGAGTCTTGTTGATTTGTGCTTAATCAAACTAAATATATAATATAATAAAATAAAATATATATAGTCTAAAAAAACAACAACAATCAACAAAACCAGGAGCAGTATAGAATGTTCCCGGGTCGTTAATCCCCAACGAGGTTGTGCTGGAAAATCGATACAGTCGGAAGATCGGAGTTTGAAAGAGAGAAATGATTTGAGAGTGTGGAAAGCTAAATTAAACAATAATAAACAAAAACGATTAAGAAAAACCTAAAAATTACGAAATTAAACTAAAAAACGAGAGCACGAATCCCGAACAAAGGGTCAAAAACCTAAAATCTTCAAAATTAACCCTACGGAGAAATTTTTGCTTCTAAACTACTCTAGGGGACTAAGAACTGGAAGAATGAAAAAACCTAACTGAAAACGGAGGTCGTTTGACCCAAAACAGTCAAGACAAAAACCGCACCGAGCCCGTTCTTTAAAAATCAAAAAGTTACAAAAATGACCCTACAAAATTTTTTGTATTTTTCCTACAAAATATATGACTAAAGAAAATTTTCTAAAAAAGAAATATATTTTTTTGATAATTTTTGTATTTTTTATGAATTTTTAAACTTTTAACTAAATTAAATTATAAAAAATACTAAACTATTTCTAAAAATTCTGAAAAATTTACTAAAATTACTTGATACTATAACTAACCTACGAAAAATAAGAAACCAAAAATTTGCTTATAAATAAGCCCGAAAATAAGCTGAAACAGCTTATAGCTTATAAGGGTTAAAACACCCTTAAATACAAAGCCACTTGGGACTTTAATGAAAAAGTCCCAAGGGCGCAGCGGTAAGTGTGGAGTTATAAAAGGGATGTATCGAGGGTAGAGGCCCGGGTTCGAGTCTTGCTCACCCGGGTCACCCCTTGTCTTCCCTTTTTTTTATGAAAAACTTTCTTAACCAAACTTGTTAAGCTCCTTGAGCTTAACAATTTCTAAAACTACAACTTTTTGTAAAAGCTTATAAATAAGCTTAAAAAGAGCTTTTAAAATGGACAGTAAGCTTAAATGTACTTAAAGGCTTAAAAGGGCTAAGTCTTTTAACTTTCTTTGAACTAATAAGCTAAAACTTGGACTAAAATGCTTAATGAATTATCTATTTATCCTACATAAGCACTAAATGAGCTAAAATGTGTAACTAAATAAGCTGAAAAGGGCTTAAATTAGACAGACACTTAAATAAAGCTTAAAAGCAAAAAGCTACTAACTGTTAACACTAAATAAGCAAGAAAATGGGAAAATGAGCAAAACAACTTATCATACCATCTTAATAAGCTACTAGGAATAATAATGAGCAAATAAGATAAGCTTAATAAGCCAAGAGGTGGCTTAATACCCACAGCAGTACTAACTAAAGAGTTAGTACTGTTGGGATGGATATGGGCTTAAAAAAACTTAATAAGCTAAGGACAAGGGCAATAAGCTATCTAAGGACATTAACATACCTAATAAGCAAGAAAAAGACTGAATTCAACATCTAATAAGCTCCTAATAAGCTAGAAAGAAAATAAGCAATGTCTACACTAAGCTAAGCAAAAACAGTCAAAGGGCTTCTTAAAGCTTAAAAATAAGCTACTTAGACTTCAAGCTAAAAGCTACAACTAAAGGGGCTTAAACAAGGGCTTATTGGCTTTTTAGATAAGCCAAAAACTTGGGCTTAAGTTCACTAATGAGCTAGATAAGTGTGCTTGAAGATGGCCCCTTAGCACCAGGGGAAATGGGCTAAAATCAAAGGCTTATATTGACAGCTTAAGATAAGCTGTCAAATAAGCTCAAAATAAAAAGCTAAGGTAAAACAGATTAAGAACACCAAGAAATGAACTTGTGCACACTTTTTTAGATCCTAAAACACTAAAACACCTGCTGATTTTAGAGAATGAAAAAGGGCTTTTTCAAGAATTGACACCAAGATTGTTTTGGCAGTTTGGACTTAAGTTAACACATGACTCAAGGAACTTCTTTACAACTGGTTTAGACACATAATGACACTCTTTTTTAAACCACAACTCAAGTATACAAGAGCTTATGAAATAAGCTCTTGTATCTCCTTAAAAAAACTACAGTTTCAAAAATCACTTGTAAAAACTTGAAAAACAGGTTTTGACTAAAAAAAACTTTGGAAAAACAGGTTAAAAAGGCTTAATGACTTAAGCCAAAGTTACACCATTGACACCAACCCATACCTTCCTTGTTTTGACCCGTTTTCATTCTTAACCCAAACACCCCTTTATATTTTGAAAATGATTTTTAAACTTATAAAAGCTGAATTAAGCTAAAACTTCTTGAAGATAACTAGCAAACAGGTAATAATAAGCACTAAAAAGCAAAGGACAAAGAGAGATAAGCACTTTTAATAAGCTAATAAGCAAACAGTTAAATTAAGCTGAAAAATTAAATATAAAGCATACCTGAACTCTTTGCTCAAAACAAGAGTTAAATCAACCTAAATAAGCTCTAATTCCTACCCTAGCTTATAAATAAGCTAAACTAAGCAATCCCAATGAGCCTTCCATAATTGCTCATTCATCCATAAATTGATCCAACAGTAACTTTGTTCCCTTTTTTTTAAGTTTTCCTTAAATTTTTGATTAAAGGTTTTAAAAACAGTTTATAAGAAGGACTGAATTTATAGCTTATATGACTTACAATTTCTTAAGGATCTTAAACAAACAGTAAAACATAAAACTCACTTCTCATTAATCTTAAAAAAAAGGAAAGTACATAAAAGTTTGAAAACTGAAAAGAAATTACACACCAGGATAACCAACTCTTCTAAAAAACTACTATACTTATGCCACAATGGCTTACATTGCTTAAATAGGAAAACACAAGCTAGGGTTTGGTCTTCGTCTTCTTGTCTTCTTGCTTATGTGTTTCTTTGTAGACACACAAATGAAGTGTGTTTGTTGTGAGAGTGTAGACAGAAACAATCCTGGCCCTTCATTCACCTTGGTGCCCAAGTCAAAATTTATCAACCATTGATGAATTTGGTGGGTTTTTGGATTGCCAACATGGCAAACCCATGTGGGGGGTGGGGTTTAGGATTGTGAAGTTTTTGGAGTATTGTGGGAGGTCAACGAGGTGACAGAGGTGGGGTATTGGAATTTGGCGGGAAAGTTATGGAGAAGATGTACAGTGATTCGAATTTGGGGTGAGGGTTTGTGGGTTTGGCAAGTTTGGTCCTCCAAGGATATAAGTGTGTTTGCAATTTTCGTCCTTGGTTAATGAGAGTTTGGGGACTTGGGCAGTTTCAGTCCCTGAAAGTTATAAAGGCAATTGCATCACAAGTCCTTGTGGGATATAAGTATTGGTCCTTGGCAGCTTTGGCCCTTGGGGTATCTCTTTGGGCATTTGGCAGTTTTGCCCCTTCTCTTTATTTTCTTCTTTTTCCTCTTTAAATAAGTTTAGGGATTTAACAAGTTTAGTCCCTAAACTTGTTTTTCTTGACTTTTTGGCTTCGGGCTTGCGGGGTTGACTTTCTGTTGACTTTTTCAGGCTTTTTGGTTTGACTGGACTTTGTCTTTTTCCTGCTTTTCCATTCCGAGCCCGGTTTTGTCGTTTTGGCTTCGTTTTTCGTCCTTTTCTTAGATATCCGTTCCTGCACAACACAATTAGCAAAACAAGCATATATTTGGCATTTTAAGTCCGTTTTTGGTTATTTTTGCTCGTTTTCAAAGGTAAAAGGTATGTGTAATTAAACACATACCACTTGTCGATACCACACTACAACGATTAGGTACTCTGCTTAGGCGGATTGTAAAAATTTGGTGTTGCAATCCGCCGCATCAAGTTTTTGGTGCCACTGTCGGGTAATAGTTAAGATTTCGGATTCTATTTAGCTCAGGTCTACTCACTAGATTCCTATCAAGTGAGATTGTTAATTTTCTTGTCATGTAGCTTTCTCATAGTCTATCTTTTCTTTATTCTCTTTATTCATAAAAGAACCTCTTGTTTATTTTGTAAATAAAGTTGTCATTTAAAATGAATGGGTATAATTATTTTGAGACCTTATCAACATTGTAAAAAAGCTCGCTATAAAGAGGCTCTTAGGAAAAGTGACCAAGTGCACCAAAACTTTTGAGAAGAGCTCCCTAGTAATGACCCATAAGTTGGATGACATGATAGAACTACCTAAGTCACTTTATAAGAAAATAAGTAAGGAGAATTCATAATGTAGGATAGTTAGAATTAAGATACGCAGTTGCATGCTTGGGATAGATTTTACCACCCGTGACTTATCCAGAAGTAGTAGTAGAACCTTTGGATCAAACAAAACTAAAGGATGTAGGTTTTGATGATTATAATTATAACATTTCTTTTAGTTCTAGGGAAGTTCCTAGTGTTCATGAGTTGGAGCCTCAACCTTTACCCAATTTTTCATCCTAAAATGTAAATCTAGGAAACAAAAGGTGAACAGACCCACCCATTAACCCATATAGTTTGAGTAGTTTCAGGATGAAGATAGTAGACTCTTTGAACACTTATGACAAGCAGTGCTAAATGAAAAACCCTAGGTGTGCTCTGGTGAATATGGCGACTAAATTTTCCCTAAAAAGCTAAATTTGATCGTCGTTAATCTTTGATTCATTCTCGCTACTTGAACAGATTCCTTTGTTTACTTCCTTTTTAGTTCTAAACGTTTTTTTATTTGTAAGGTTTGTGCACCTAAGGTTTTTAACAACTGGTTTTTACCTTTATCGTATATTTTATTTTGATCATTCTAATCCTTTTACTCAAACAATCTTATTGTTATTGATTCTTGACAAATTATGTATGTTCTAAACAAGTCTCTTTAATTTCAAGGTTGTGAGAATTATGGTTTCACACAATTTATTTTAGATTTCTTCATTTAAGGTTTCATTCTTCTCTTTATTATGCATCCGTTCAAATATAATAATGGATTATGTGCTAAAGGGTGCTTGAATTGGTGCGTTAATGATTGGTTAAACCATAATTCATTAGGTTTCTCTTTTATTTTTTGATTATTAGGATTTTCGTGTTGGATTTGATTATGGGAGAGGCTTCCAGAGCTGGTGATATAAGGGTGAATGATGGTGGTGATAAGAGACATGGATTGAATGTGGGTTTCTTTGCTAATGTTTTGAATTCTAATGAGGAAATAGAAACAAATGGGGAGTCATATTCTAGACCAAAGTTGAGCTCTTCTTCTTTTTCCAGTTTACTTAATGAGAAAACTAGTAAGCAAAAGGTAAACTTTCGTACTGTTGTCATGGATAGTATGGGTATGGCTGATGTCTTTTTTCCCATATCATTAATGTTGGAAGTAAGTTAAAAAAGCTAAGTTTTAAAATCCGTTTCAGTTAAAATTAAATTTCTTCGTTCTTCACCTTTATTTATGCCAAAACACTTATTACATTATTTTTTTACAACATTTTTCACTTTTTAATGCACAAAAATTTAATTTTTTTTGTTCCTATTTTTCACATAAATCACTTTTCTTTTTCTTTTTTTTTTGGTGGAAAAAAGTTTTACGTGAGAACAACGGCTGCAGGTATAATTAAATCTATAGATCCCCCCATACTAAAACTACACATTGTCCTCAATGTGAAATTGCCACCCCCATACTAATTTCAAGGCATAATTCAAGTATTAAGGGTTCTCTACGCAAATCTAAAGCCATTTATTAAGTATGCTAAAGATAAACGATAATCGATAAGATTAGGATATTGAATTCCCTAAATGAAGCTAAGGATATGAAGCTCGACTATATGAATGGACAAAACCATGAGCACGAGAGTCTTCAAAATCCGGGCATCCTGGACATAAAACCACAAAACACGAAACACAAAAAAGGAAAAGGCGAGCCCTCTCACATTAATTGTTAGAAAATAGATAAAAAGATAGAAATGCTTGTTTTTGTTAACCTAGTCATGAGCTTGACTCGACCCTGAATTAAGTTGTCCATGGGGGAGCAATTGGAAAAGAAAATCTCAATCGGGCTTTCATTAATGTTTGGATAAACATTAAAGCACATGAAAGTTCCATCCCAATAAGATACCACCGGCTCTAAGTGGAGATACCGAGGTCAAAAATAGTGTCTTCACTCCCGGTGGAGAGAAGTAAAGGAGAATCCACAGGGCAGGTGAGAAATGGAAGAAAAGTTTGAATGACAAATGTGAAGGAATCGTCATCTTCAACATTTTGAGAAAAATCAATCTCACTTCCCCTTTGGTCATCATTAAGCTCATTAAAATTATCAATCACGGGAGCAACGGGCTCAAAATGTAAGCTAATCTCAACATCCGGTGGTTCCGGAGGAGGGCGAGGAAATGATGGATCGAAATGAAATGATTCAAACTCGGGAAGTTCCAAAAGAGGGTCATTTGAATTATCAATGCTAATCAACCCCTCCTGATCGGGCTCAATCTAAAAAAGAAACGAATCATACTTGGGAAGAGAGTAATTAGCATGAGTAGTGGTACTGCCACTTCTCGTCTCTTCCGTATGATCGCTAAAAGTCTCGAATTCGGGTAAAGAATTATCCAAATGAGAAAGAGAAGTATCAGACTCCTCTAAGAACGAATCACTATCCACGATGGGGATAGGAAATTGTAGGTTCCCTAATTCACAAAAACATGTATAGATCTAAAGAGATCTAGAGAGAGAAAGTTAGAGAGAGAGAATAGTTGAGAGAGAAATAATAAAAACACACTAAAGAGTGTGTGTAAAGTGAAATAGATGCTTACCTCTTCCAAAGTTGGAAGAGGTATTTATAGTTCTTACAATACACCGAGTATTAGTACCCGGTTCAATACCGAAAGTCATACGTTTACCTATTAAACTACGAGCTATATTGAACAGTAAAATACATCGTGGTGACCGAGTCTTTTTGCTAATATCAACAATCTCCCACTAAGGATGTCACCCTAAAAATACTAAACTTAAGTCTTCAATCTTCAGATTGATCAATATGGTATAGCTCGTAAACGTTTGATTTCATTTGATTTGTATCTATTAATCTGAAGTAGTGAACTTTATACTATAGGCTTAGCTTGACTTGTATGTGAATCTTTTAAGCTTCCTTTGAGATCATCATCTAATCATAATCTCTAATCAACATCATGTGATCTATTTCATCTTGGAACTTGTGTCATTCGGATGATAGCTCACACTTTTCTGATCTTGAAAGCTTGAATATTCAGAGTTGCGGAAGCTTTAATAACATATACTTGAGCTTTCATGATATCTTCGAATGAGTCGTTTGAGAAGACATGCGGTATGACTGATATTGTTGAACACGTTAATCTCCATCATCCATCTTTAAATGTTCATGGAAATAAAACAGTTAGCAATAAAGAGAAAATTGATTTGTAAAAACAATCTAAGTGTTAATTATGAAAATATTTTGTAACACTTCGATAGTTTTGATTGGTTGTCAAATGTTCAATAACCGTCAATTCTTATGCTGGAACAAGTTTGATTCACGTAGAATCGCACCATCGTTTCTTTCCAGTTGACACAAGTTTGATTCTTGTAGAATCGCACAAGTCACCTACCTAGAGCTTGTTTGATGTAGGCTCTAGCAGGATTTCCATCTTCATAGTGAATACCTTCGTATCACTCGGATGTTCTGGCAATATCACAAGGATAATGCGTAGGACTCTTAAGATAACCTTGTTTCCACAGTGTGTGAAAGACAAGATAAATGGAAATGTGTCCTAACGAGATTAATTGATGATCTCTTGGCTCTAGACTCGAAAGTGCGCTTTGATATTAGTGTCAAAGGCTGAACTGTCTGCCACCTTTCAATACTGACATACTCGGAATTGAGTGAGAAGTAATTGCATGTTTAGTCTCTGTGACAATGAGACAACTTTCTTTCAAGGAGGAAACTCGAATGGCTGGGAAGTGGTTGTGCATTGCATCACTGGGTTCCAGGATGGTCTCTTTAATTGTCAGCAATGCAACTTGTGACTTCTGACAGCATAAGTATTGACCCGTTTCTGCCTAAGTTATGGAGGCTTCTTTCTTTACACCCTTTATCCGTACAATTCTTTTTCATTCTTCAACCCCTTCAGTGCTTACCGAGATTTCATGACTAGAACCTTGTTGGGTTTATTCAAGTACTAGCTCCATCTCAGTCGGCACTATTCCCTTTTCCTCACATTTACTCCTTTTTATCATACCTAAGGACTTCTACACTAACTAGTGGATAGTCCCTGGGTAGATCCCTATGGGGGGGGGGGTTACTGGTAGATTGGAACGAGTACCTAACCTTACCATCCTTATAACTTCGATAATAGTAAATACATGGTCAGTCTTTTGGTACAGTTCACCTTGTCATAAAACCACTTTCAAAAACTCAATCAGGTACTTGTGATATAACTATCAAAGTGTTTAGTACATGATTGTTTTTGCTTTTCAAAAACGCTCCCCTTCAACATGTGCATCGGTATTTGAAATTGTTTAGCACATGTTGGTGGAGTATACACTTGAGTAATATGATCACATTACATATTTTAATCATATTTTCTCCCCTTATCAAAAATTTCAAATCATTTGACATTTTGGATATCAATTGATTTAAATATGTTATAAAAAATTGGGAGAAAAGTGTATCAATTATTCACAAGCCTTGTTTGGAACATATTAATGCTCCCACTTAATCGTTAAGGGATATATAAGATAGTACTGAGTACAGTAATTTGAAAGATTTTGAATTTACTAAGAAATTTTAAAGATTTGTACTCAAGC
Organism: Tanacetum coccineum; assembly: GCA_026074375.1. Lineage (NCBI taxonomy): Eukaryota > Viridiplantae > Streptophyta > Magnoliopsida > Asterales > Asteraceae > Tanacetum > Tanacetum coccineum. The sequence goes on from BQNB010167259.1 coordinate 10,813, forward strand.
ACTATGTATATTGGCCTATATTTAAGTCTACACTACACATTTACATATTCACAAGATTATTTATGAGACATGACCTGAATATGTTCAAACCAAAAATGACATTATTTTGTCCATGTTAGCAATCAACAGTCTGTAGTCCGTCTCGATACTCTCCTTTTGGAAGTTGTCTTAGCTTCCCCTTGAATCAGCAATCCTTTCTTGAGTAGATTCAAAGCCTTCTTGCAATTCGCATTAAGAAGACTTGAAGTCTGACGCCCAAATCTTTGAAGTACGCAATTAATTCGAAACCGCAACACCAAAGTCAATTAAGTCCCGGATGTCTAAATTTCTCTTAACATGATAGTGATGATATAAATTGAAACACCAAAGTCAACTAAGTCCCGGATATCTCAATTATTCCCTCTCAGTAGACGAACTGATAACACCTAAGACAACTAAGTCCCAAATGTACACTTTTCTTTCTATCGGATACTGACTAACTAGAGGAATTATCATACTTATCATACCAATATGTACCTCTTTGATCAAATATTTCTACTCCTTTAAAAACACGCTTGGTGATTGACTGTTAAAGGAAGCATTAATTGAATCAGTAACCAATCTTCTCACGCTCTAATCAATCTTCTGTCAACACATTTCCCTGGTATCTCAACTGATGCATACCATAAATGACAAGATATCTCTTCTCCTATGTGGTTGGAATAGCGCACCGGAAAGTAACACGATAAAACACTGATTTTCTCTGCGGTTAAGACATTTGTCTTCCCGGAATGGCCTACAATTAAATAAGGCTATGGATTCTATCACGTGTAGTTGTTGTACCTTTCAGTGTATTTACTCCTTCCCCTTGATGTTTTCGATACCTCAGAATCAGAAAAATCTTATATGCACACATGCTTGAGATCGTGTTCGCAGAATTAATAAACTTAAATCTATCCCGTGAGAATCAGTTTCAAGGCTTTTTAAACTACGAAAGAATTTCCAAACATTCCTAAGTCTTTTTACAAACTATGACGCGTTGGCAATATTAGTCGTATGTAGTTTAAAGCCTGAATTCACTAAGTCTTCAATTGCAAATAAGTCCCTAAAGTTTGAAGCAAATGACATCTAAGGCACATGTAGTTAATATGAATTAACTCCCTTTAAATTGTTATCTGTCATTATCAAAAACTTCAACTGTTTAATCCTTGACTTATTTTGAAAGACCGTTTAAAAGATTATTTGACACTTTCTCCCCCTCAAATAATGACCCGTTTTCTATTTAAAGAGCTGTAGTCATTGTTTGAGAGGTCGAATTATCTTGGAAAATCTTTTCGTGATTACTGAAAATATTGATTCATTGTGAAGACAACTTTTTCCCAATTGAAATAAGATTTCTCTTATTTTGACAAATAAATGCACTGAAACGTACACTTATTCTTATGATGCATGGATATGAAATAATCCATGCCCGGGAAAAATTAATTACCCGTTGTCAGGAACAGCTGTCTTTTCGACGACATGCGTTCCTCAGATTGAAAAGCGGGTTGCAGTCAGAAATAACTGCAAGCCATTGTCATGAGCTCAAAACTTTGAATGTTTTGTTAGAGTAGCTCAATACCGAAAAGACTTCTCTTTTCGTTGCTAAGGAAAAATGCACTGAGACGTGTATTTTCCTTTACGAAACCCACCCATGGCGAGTGATACCAATTGTTAGGGACCAAAAATCACTTCACTTCACCATGGTAACCAAGAAAATAAGATAAGAGAAAAATAAAGAAGAGTAGAGAGAAGTTTAGAGATAGAAAGTAAGAAAGAAGAGAGAAAATGGTTGATAACGTGCAAAAAAAAACAAGTAGATTAAGCTTGAACAAATAAAGTAGTTGCTAGTAACTTTTCCCGACCGTTCCATGATAAAGACTCGAAATACATACAAACGCCTCGATCACAAAAATGACAAAGACAACCTAAGTTGGCGTTCCTATAACGGTCAACTTCCCTTACATCCCAAACTTACATACTTTTACAAAAAGTGGTGATATCGGCCACTGAATACAAAACTATACATCGTTGATTTAGCAACTTTAATAAAGTAGGCTTAATCTACAGGGTAGGCTAATGTGTAAAGGTGTAACGAAATAGACATATGGTGTAAAAAAGACAAGAATGGCTCAACAGGTTTTTCTAGGGGATCTTACTCATATGGTGAGAGTAAGCAAAGGGTTACACGGGATTTAACTAACCAGTGTAGTTAGTTAATTTTACAACATTTAGGCTTTTTGGTGTATTCCTAGAAGTTTACTAGTTAAAAATGTTTCCCCATCTAAATCCATAGTACTCATCGTTGTGGTCTCGAGTGATATACCAAGCCAAGTTCTAAAGTCCACTACATCACCGGCACACTCATATTTTTGTGGAATTTTTAGTAAACGTTTGGAAACAGAATAGGCTTAATTCTCACAATTTGGCATTAAGGGTTATAGTGCGCAAGGTCATGTAACTAGTAATTTTTACAAAAGTTATGCTACAAAAAATTTTAAATTTGTCATAATTTAAGCACATTAGCATGTTATTTGTAAAAGAAAGGACAAGTAGACGTTCTAATTCTCCATCATCCCATTTACATTATACAACGTCCTCGTTGTATAGATAAAATAATAAAGAAAATGGGAAATAGAATTAGAACGAGGAACTCACCTGATATGTTTCTCGAGATGATTCTCCAATTTGAGTTCTTAAGAAAAAGTGTGTTGACGAGGCTTCAGAATGCTCGTACGAGTTCAACACATGTCTTTTACAACGTATTCCATATCGTCGATTTCCTTATAGCAAGGTCCTGCATAAAAGATTAGAAGACAAAGGTGCAATTCCTATCTCGGTTATACAATGGTTACAATACAAGAAAACAATTAAAACACTGTTGTACATGGATCAATACGCCGTATCCCAAACCCTAGGATACGCCGTATTGTTCGTGTAAAAACAAGTAAATAGTTTTAAAGTACTGGAAAATAAATTACAGACTGATAACGTCCAGACACATCCATACGCCGAATCTATAGGGGTTTGATACGCCGTATGGGGTGTCTGGGAAGACAGACTCATGCAAACAATTTTAAAAACAATTCAAACAATTAAAAAACCGACCAGGTTGTCTCCTGGGAAGCACTTTTGTTTCAGCTAGTCGTTAAGTTTGACTTTTTCTTTCCAGCTTTCTCACTTTTCTTCAC
>BQNB010167260.1:0-14021 GCA_026074375.1 Tanacetum coccineum
AGTGGTTTTGTTTTATACAACATTTTTAGTTTTTATATAATTAATTGGATATGCATGTATCTTATTTATTTATTTATTTTTGTATCCACACAAAAAATTAGTTGTATGGTAATTGTGTATGGTAGCTGCCGAGAACCACATTGAGGCTTCATACGTGGTTTGCCTCAGATACCCTCTAATGGTTTGCTACTAAAATTGTACTATATTTCTGAACTAGGCAAATGAACAAAATTTTAAAATGGTATTCAATACACTCCATCTTTTTTTGCAGGCCTGAAATGGAGGTAATTATGCATTTGAAGAGAGGAGGTGGTGGTGTTTAGAAATGTGTTTATTAAGCATGGATGTTCACTTTTACATTTTACAAGGGAATACAATCGCCCAACACACAGTTAATCACCTCAGGGGCTGATCTTGCAGGTGAAATTTTTTCCTGATTAAGCGTTGCCACATGGCGGTTAAAAAAATTATAAGGTCATAAAAATAATGACTATTGTATAGATTATACTGTAAGCCGTGCTTGGGATGTGTTGTTGGGTGCGCGTGTGTTGTGCCCCTTATCCTGATTAAGCGATTAACGGATAAATGATGAGCACCAAATCATAATATTTATAATTTGGAATTAGCATACGAAATACATGTTGTCGAGTTTTAGTATCCCATCGTTGAATTATATATGTAAGCGAGCACTATTTTTCAGCAGCGATTGATTTCTTTAGTAGGTGACACTACCCGGTTTAAACCGTGACCTATTGTACTTGCTTTTTAGCCTCAATGAACGCATCTGCTTATATGCATATTTCTAAAGGTAAATAGGGTGTTTGGCCTTGATTGATTTGTTTGCTTATCTGCCTAATTGATGTAAGTATGTACTAGCCGTCATAAAAATGTGCTCATAAAAGTATTTCAGTTTTCATGTAGACTCGGCAAATCAGAAGATGGCTAACAATAATAATAGGCAGGTGACTAAAAAGGTTTGATTTTCAATACTTTTTAGGTAGAATTATCTTGATGTGACATGCCTTATCCTGATATTAGCTTTTCTAAAGTGACATCAGGTGTTGTCCGCCAGGTATGGTTCCTAACATATAGTCACGTCTGCAAATGTGTCAAACCTTTTCCCACCTTGATTGGATCAAAATTTTAGAAAACACATAACAAGTCAAGCTGATATTTATAAGGATATTATTTTTATCAAAACAAATTTAAAAAATCTATTCCAAGATAAAACAAGCTTGCATTATTAAATAGTGGGTATAATTGTGCTTATGTCAAGCTTCTTGCATTCTGACAAGTGTGGCATAAAGATAAAGGTGTTATTCAAGTTGCAGTGATTTTATTGCATCAGTAAAAGGAATTGCATTAGAACTATTTAGGTTGTCAAGAATATTTTATGAACTTCCATTGATCATATGTCGCACCAAAAACATAGTGTACCAAGAATTTTTATCTAGAATTCAAAATCCACAGGTTTTAGTTACGGAATAAAATATATATAACATTATATTGCTATAATATACATGAAAGTAGCAGCAGCTAGCGTTTAGTATATTTTTATTTGTACCCATTACTCTTATTTTGAGTGTGGTTTTAAAGTCGGTAGAGGCATACGTGCTAATGGTGTTTTGCCCATGTTTCGTATTGTAGCTAATGGGTAGTGGGAATTAAATAACGTTATATGGCATTATCATAAGGGATGCTTAATGGGGAGGGTGGTGAATTACCCTCTTTAGTTTAAACCTGTTGTCAAGGGTGAAAAAAACTTGGCCTTTTTAACAGGTACACTTATAAAATCACATGCTTCTTCCTTTTGTTAATTACTGCTTCACTTAATATTATTCATGTTATTTTGTGTGCAATTTTAGGAAAAATACGATTGACCAACAAAGAAAATCTTTGCCTATAGCTTTAGGTACTACTTACTCACTTTTCACTCTCCTTTATGCAGTTAAAATAGCATATTTTCTATAAGAAAATCCAATAATACCCGCACATTAAAAGAAATAACGGGGTTATAATTATCTTAGATAAGCACATTCAGGGGGGGGTTTGAATTCAATTATTTTGCATGCTTACAGGCTTATTGGAAACACTGGTAATAGTGAGCTTATGAGTTTCTTTAAATTCAAATAAGCTCATAAGCGTGCGAAAGAATCTATTACTAGCACCTCCAAAATACACACTCTAATGAACGTCGGCTTTTTTTTTTCATGTTTGGTTACCAAAACTGTATCTTTAGGCCATAAACCAAGTGATTGAAAACGGCATATTTTGGCAATATTATTGAATGTGCAATGCGGCGTGAACGCCTATAAACTTTTCTGAGAAGACTAAACGTCAAAAGATAGCATACTAATATATGGATTGGCAAATATGCATTAAAGATGAATTGGTCAACACATAACATAGAATATGTTCCTATGCAAATTCAAGGGGGTGCTTGGATTAATGTTTTAAGACGCTGGATCACATCAGGTATTGTGGATCATTTTCGAAGTTGAGGCTGTTAAGCAGAACATATAGAAAACCCTTTTTTTGTATGTTCCAAGCCAAATGGTGTACGTCAAATGGTGTAATCAGTTTGAATTGCAAACTCTTTTTTCTTTGCGCCTTTCCCTTAAAGTAAATACTTACATATACACATTTACCGCAAGTGTGCTAACACTATCTGATGGCTTCTTTTACAGTTGACCGCGCTTCACTTGATTGATGCTCCTCTATTTCGGTTCACGCCTAAGATGATCAAATTCAGGACTTTATGTCATGGGACACATGAATATAATCTCACAGTAGGTAAGCTTTAAGAATGTGTATTTAATGTTCTAAAACTGATTGGGTGTATTCGTTCAACAGGTGTGTTCAGGGAGTGTGTTAAGCGGACGTGTTTAGGGGATGTGTTCATGGGGTGGGAGCCTAATTTAGGTAATAGTTTAATAAGTTTATTTTTGTTAACCCTCCTAAAACCCGCTTTAAACCCGCCTAAAATCCGCTTCGGTCCAACCTGGTTAGTATCCGTTCTCTATACACTACATGTTATCTTTGGGAGAACACATGCCATCAAATATGCCATCTACCTCAAAGATCCCTCCTACACACAAAACTTCCAACACCGCCAAGATCTCTCTCATTCTTCTTCTCTCTTACCTCACTGTCTAAAAGAATCTGGGAGTTTATTGATTGGTTTTTGTTTAATTGCATTTTCCAACTTTAATTCATAAGTGGGATCTTCCTAATGGCTAAAATATTTATTTTTTTGTTTGCAGAATGTTTTTTTGGGTCCTACTTGGTCGAGATGTAGGCTCATTTACATCGAGTCTAAAAGGACTACTGTCATTACTGCTATGGTATGGTTTTGTTCATTTCTTGGTAAATTGTTATATGTAAGCTAATAAATATGAGTTAACAAGATCAGGTTGGGTCAGGAACACGTAAACAATTGTTTTGGTCAAAGTAGGTCATCTCAAAAATAAAATACTTTTTTTGGGGTCAAAATGGGACAGGCGGGTTGGGTTGACGTGCTACCTGCTGGTTTTATTTTGATTTTCATAAAATACACAAATTACATGAAACTTTAACTATGGATAAAAGATAGATTACAACATAAAGTATTAAACTAATGATAGCCAATGTTGTTTTTGCTCTAATTTAATTATTTACATTATCTTCATTCCAAATTAAAAAAGACTAATTATCATTAATCATGATAATGGGTTTCCCACAGCTTTCACTTCATCTCCTTTTGAAACGGAGGTTGGGACAAGAATGGCCAATTAATGTCTAATATATGTTTAAATTTGATAGGTGGAAGATCCAATGTTAGAGCATGACAAGGTAGAGGATACAAAAACCATATCAGATTCATGCATACTCAAATTGTCAAATGATACTGAAAAGTGGACAATGAAGAAGAATCTCTACTCATGTCTTGGAATATTGTTCCAATTCAACTATGACACTGCTCAAGAGGTATACTTATATCTCATACGTAGCTGTTGTGCAGCCTACAAACACAGTTTCACGTATTAATAGAGAAGTACTACAGAATTTTTAAACAATTACTTATATATATGTATTTTTTATTGATAGTGGTCTTATCTTGATAAAAATGAAAAGAAATGTTTAATGCTATTAGCTAGAGTGTCTTGCTTAAGAATAGAAGGTCAATCTACTCGGTGCTCTTTACTCGAATTAAGGTTCTTTCTCTATCTTCTTGCCAGCTTTCTTGAACATGTTTATGTCTTCTGCATATGTATCCACATTGGACTAAATATTTGCCAAACAAGTTCAGACACTAAAATAAAGATTAATTAGGTTGGTTTTCAACCACTTAGGAAATTGGGACTGAGGATCCCAAATAAAAATCTGGTACTTATTTGCAAGAACTAATGATGTCACACACATTTTTATAGTCTAGCAAATTATAGTAAAACATGTGTATCTTGAATTAAATGTTTTTTTGAGTATTTTCTCTTGCATCCAACTAATAACGTGTATTATTGGCAAGTTCTGCCAATTTTTACATATCCTGATTATGAAGTCGTGCTATTCTTAACTAAAAATTAGATAAAACTGAAATAGAGTTTTTAAATCTAGAAAATCTTAAAAAAACTTAAGAAATGCAGCTTTAAATGACAAAAATCTTTACCAATGGTATGCTAAAGAAGATTATGACCAGCTCTAAAATCATATAATAGTTGGTATACGTGTGAAATATATTAATTACCAATTAGATGTACATATTCACACTGGATCCCAAGGAAAACTCCCATGGTAATCCATATTTGAAGGATTCATAATGAAATCTACCTAATGTTCTAATCCAATTTACACAACTATGTTTACAATTTAAACCATCACTATACAGTAATGACAACAATTCTCAGTGGCTTTTAAGACATATAAAGTGTCCCACTCTAGCAATTGTTATGAAATTTAATTTCCATTTCCACGGGGCTCAAGACATAGACATAGCGAGACACGAACGTAGCTTAAAGAGTTCTGTCACGGAAATGCATGGCTCACTAAAATTCTCCAAAATATTTTGCATGTATATGTATATATTAATGATCTAATCTGGATTTAAGTACACCCAAAAGAAATTTTTAGGATTTAAACTATCATGAATAATTAATTCAACCTAACCATATCCAAAAGGTTCGCTTCTTCTATTCAACGGAATCAAAGAATGTTAATATAATTTTTTTGGCACTTTTATTTGAGCTACAATTCTCATATTGCATTATGTTTTGAGTTTTTTTACGCATGTATGTTAATGACTTCATGTCTATATATGAGATTGCCAATGAAGTTTTTTTGTTAGCTTTGCTTTGAGAAAACCATTCAGCTATGGGTCCCATGCTGTATTTCTATCAGTTTTTCCATTGGTTGATTGCTATAGACAAAATACGATCAGTGGTTTTAGTTATACTAAACATTCCTAAACTACAACTGATATAGGTATTAACGAAGAATAAGATAAAAACACCCATATGCATTGGAAATGGATTAATTAGAAGTTAAACTTGAATCAGCTACTGAAGCTTCATGCGTCCGACTGAAACTTCATCTTCTTTTCCAGTACTTCTTTTTTATCGAAAGTACTCAATATGTGTATGCCTTATTTTACGGAATACAACAGCTTTTAGACACAAAAACAAATTGATTTGACATTCTTAAACCAAACCTTCACTTCAAATTTAGGTGGTGTTTTTGATTCACTTTCCCCATACATTAAGGCATAGTCCTAACTCCTAAATGAACCTTCCTATCATGTGTGGTTGACATAGCTGTTTCGACTAATTTACTAAGGAAATAGTTGATACATGTTACGTGGTTCAAATGTGTAAGATAAAGAAAAGACTAAAAGGAAGATAAGTAAACATGTAAACTAATTTTTTTTGAACTCAGATTCAATAGCTAAGCTTCTTAAACTATTTTTTTGCATGTGGGTCACTTGAGTCCCACACAAGAGTCGTGTAAGGCATGTCTAGGAACTCACAAAATGGGTCATTCTGACAAACAGGGCCTCCCAGAATCAGCTAGGAAGCATTTGAGACAAAAATGCAACATAAGCTCAGAACAAAAAACACTAAAGTTAGATGATCATGTTGAGGACTCGATGTACACCAAGGCAATTAACATCCTCATATCATCCAAAATTGTCATGAGAAGTAGTTAAAGAACACATGGTAGGTGACAAGAATGTGGTACTAGCAGAAATAGTAGAAATTTTGTTATTTAGCCTAAACAACGATTTCCTAAACTTGCACAAACAACACTAGACACAATCAAGATTCAATACAATAAGGTTTTGTAACTTTAACTATACTCGCCTCTACTAAGCTTTGATGTATAACTTTTATCTCCTGACGATTACAAATGTGACCATAATTAGCGGTTTTTGATTTCTCATATTGCTACAATTTAGACAAACACTTGCCCCCCACTGCTGCCTGCCCAATATCCTGCAGCAGAGCGTGGGCAAACAAACTTGTTTAATGTAACAAAATTTATGATTGCATTTATTATATTGGATTTAATGAAAGGTTTCAAAACATTGGACAATTTAGAGCCAAAGGGCAACGAGACCCGACCTGTTTGACCCATTATCTGTTTTTATCTGTTTATAAAGATTAGCCATTTGACTAGGCCAATTGGATTGTAACCCATTTTAAAGTGACATCCATTGTGGCCCAGCTCACCTATTTAGTTACCAATATTGTTCTTTGTTGATTTTCTGTATTTAGGTTGTGTTTGGCAACAAGCGTTTAGGAGCGACAAGCGGCTAGCTGCAAGCGGTAAGCATTTTAGATGAAAAGCTTGTTTGGCAACACCTCAACAAGCGTTTGAATATTGTTTAACTGCTCCAATCTCAAATGCTTCTTCAAGAAGCATTTCAGAACTGCTCCAAGCAGTTTGTTATAAAATTACATTTATGCCCTTAAATATAAAATTTATAATTTCTTTAATTAGGTTATTTGCCCTTTTCTATAATTTTACACTTTTTAGTTACAGCTTACAGCTACGTTACCAAACATCTTTTTAAACAAACTGCTCCTACTTACTACTCCTGCTTATTGTTCCTGCTTATTGCTCTTTGCTACTGCTACTGCTTACTGCTACTACTAGGTGTCGCCAAACATACCCTTAGGGTTCTCTGCATCGCCAGGGTTTTAGAAGGAATAGTTGTTAGTGTTCTAATAAATTTGATTCAGTTTTGTAGGTATTTTAGCTTAAAACATAGGAAGTAGATTGGGAAGAAAAGTGGTCAACTTTGCTAATATACCAATTAAACTTTTGATGCCCACTTCTTTCTTTAACAGCACTAAAATCCCCATCAAAACCATCCCTTTTGCTTCAAAGGTACTTACTGGCACACATATTTTTGTTGTATGTTTGATCTAGCTAATAAGTTTGTGCTTTTGATTTTAGATTAAAATCAAGAGGGTTTTGGAGTCACTATATAGATTGAAGTGGATGAGGTTAGAACCCTCAACATGGATGAGAAAAGGAAGAAGAGAGGTGGACCTTTGATTGCAAAACCTACAAAAAGGCATATGTTACTTTTAGGAATCCTCTTTCAATAAATCTAGATTTATATCTGATTCGTATGATTAAAGAAGACAAAAAGAACATGAGCAAGCAATCTAAGTCTACCGTTTTGGAAGGTGATGAAACTACCAAGACACATTGCCTTTAGGAAAATGATATTTCCTCCTATTTGATATGCCTACAAATCCTCCTACTCTTACTCACAAGATCCTGACAAGTGTCAGAACCGACAGTTTGGATGCGGAGAGATAATGAGTAGAGAAAAAACATTAAATATTATTGTGTGTGTAGGAGGATTTGTAGGAGGAAATAGCAACACTCTTGGCTTTATGGAAGTGGGGTTCAGAATCCATCCGGATATGGTGGCAGGGTGTGCCATGTAGCAGCAAACCACCGGAGAAGTAGTAGCACCGTTGCAACATCCAAGTTTCCTAGGACTAATATGCGGTCAATAGCTAGGTAGATTATGTTGTCCTCAGTCTCCTTCACTAAACTGCATTCTACATGTTTAATGAAACATTCTTTGATAATTCTACATGTATAATGAGCTTACTTTTTATCAATTAAATAAGCTCAATGATAATCTTACAATCTTTGCATGGCTCAGTGCATTGAATTTTTTTCTTTGCTACTCTTTATTTCTGCTCAACGTGTTTTGAGATCTACAACAAGTAGTTTGTGGCAAGGAAATAATTGATCATAATATGAATGTCGTCCCTTGTCTTTACATATTAAGGGGTGATAGTTGATGTATCTACAAATTATCTCAAATCAGTTTATCTTTAGCAGCAAAGTCTGGGAATCCTGAACAAATTTCAGAGATAGTAAGAATATAGAGATAGTGAAGTATTTGGGGGTGATAAAAGATGATTAAATAGTTATAAATAGAGGTGGCAAAGTGGGTGGTTGGGTTAGGCAAGAGATTAAATGGGTGACTTCAAGGCATGGGTTCAAATAGGACTGCATTACTCCAAGGCATGAGTTTAACAGGCAAAAGATATAGGAAGTTGTAAGCACATGAAATCATTGTAGTTGATGCTCAACCTGTTTGACTTGCTCAATGCGTTATTCTTATCTGTTATGGTAGATACATGTGATGAATGGGTAAATAAATGAGTTCAATCAATTTGTGACTGAATTCTTGGTTCATGTTGTAGATTATCAGATATGTAACTAACATGTGTTTGAATCTAAGATGATGTAGAGTTTAGTCGAGTCATATGCCGTTTTCTTAATTGCAAATTCAGTAGCAATTGAAGTACAATTGATTTTTGGCATTAGAGATTGGAGTTACATCATCAAGATGTCTTGGTTCAGTAGGGCTGGTTTTTATGATAGACTATGAGTGTTCTCCTCTCGTCAAAGTGGAACTAACAATGTTGTGTTCTTTGTGATAACTCTAAACCGACGTTGTTAGTTTTTTGGTAGAGCTATTTACAGCAGCAAACTTTTTTTTAGCATAATCATGCCACATGTAGCAGCTCGTGCATATTAGTGTAGCTTTTGATAGTGTTTATAGTCATTTTTGTATCTTTGAGTTGAGGATTGTTTATGGGGTTATTTACTAAAGGGTAAACTAAAAATCTCATCCTGAAGTTTAAATTTTTTAAACGCTGGCCACTCGCTTCGTCTTCCCATGTTGTCAAGGCTGCAATCTCGTTTCACAATCCTGCAACTCCTATGAATATTGTGTTTCATGTTGTTTAAACCCTAAAAGAACACACACCAACAAAATAATGAAGTTAGAAATAGCACAACCGGTAACTTCGGGAGCTTATTCAAGTTTATTTGATTATTTCACAGGAAGATGTCGGCATAATTCTGAAAGTTTGGTTCATGAAACATCTTATTTGAGTGCTTTTCATCATTATTTTGCATAACCGACAGATACTTCGGCTGCGGTTACTAATTTACAAATTTAAGGGCTGTTAATTGGGATTAATGTTCCTGTTGGTAAACAAGGGGAGTCGTTTGATATGGTGTGTAAAACAGTTGGACAATCATGTACACCAAGTAAATTTGTTCTAATTAATCAATGTGAAGTAATGCAAAAGTACATGACATGTAGAGGGTTATGTCTTGCGAGTATTGAAGCGGATCAGCCTGTTGAAGTGGTTTAAGACACACCTAGGAATTTGAACCCGGGTGCGTGTTTGTATACAAGAAGACCGTCTATGCTTTCTTGTGATGGGTCTTATCAGCATACAAGGAGGCTTTGCCCCTGTGCTTGAAATTGTTCCGTTAAGTATGGTGATGTGTTCTTATAGAAATTTGATCATTGTTTCCTATTGTTTTTAGTAGAGATGGGTTGTTTAGGAAGCTTGTTTATTGAAAAATGAAAAGCGAAATTTTTACTACTTTATAATGCATTTAGGACCTTCTAAATATAAAAGTCTAAAAAAATTAAGAGCAAAAACATTTCTTTAATAAAAAAAGTAACAAGTCATTAGTCAATGTTTACCATATACGTTTTTCAATACAAGCCCATTTCAATTTATGTATCGAGAATTAATATACGTTAGGGTTTATACAGTTGGTTCAGTGGCGGAGCCAGGAATTCTAATCGAAGGGGGCAATAGTCGACGAAAACGATTCGATAATGGGTAAATTTTTTTAATATAATTTAGAACGGGTCGAGTTGGTTAATCATTTACACATGCTTATAAATTTGCTTGTAACCTCTAGTCCTCTACAAATCGCTTACATATGCTTATAAACTATAACATGTATGTTTTCATAAGATAATTTTTTGATATAATTCTTCGTAGAAGAAGTGCAAACTCAAAATTGAAATTTATAACATTGACCTATAAAAGATAAGCATTATTAATAGAAAAAAAACCTTCTAGGCTACCACACATATTCGTAAATAGTACAACTAGGCAATAGGCAACTAGCAACCAGTAACAAATTAAAAATTACAATTTCTATATTAAAAATAACAAAGTGGAGTTACTAAAGTACACATTAAATAAATATTATATTATATTTAATAGTACCTCTTTCTTCTTCCCTTCCCTGTCCTTCCAACTCTTTTTCATATCTCTACTAAGTAACAATATAAAATGATGACTGGTAAAAAGAATACTTTCAAGATTAAATTAATGATATTCTTTTTTTGAAGAGGGCACTTTAGTTTCTGTGTTGAGGGCACTATCATTTTTCGCATCTAAATTAGCCAGTTTTCTCATTGATTTAGTTGTTCTCGTGAAGCTTTATTAGGGGCCTTTCCCCCACTACCTACAAGGTGGCTCCGCCCCTGTTGGTTAATGACCAATGTAAGAACATATGGTGATTTGCGTCGCGTTTGGTGATGGTAGAAGAAGAACACCAGCCGCAGACCGCAACGACAATGATGGTATAAGCAGAGGTGGCGGCTGGTTATGAAGGAGGGTGGCAGATGTAGAGGAGAATGGCGGCGGCCGCGGTGGTTAAAGAGATGAAGATGGGTTTGATGTATTTCTGTAAGAAAAAAAGGGACATATAAGAAGTTTTTTTGATGGTATTTTATTACGGTGTAGTGAGAGAGAGAAAAGAGAGATTACGTTTTGTAGAATCTAGGTAAATAGAGGTGAGCATCAGTTCAAACCAAATCGAAACCGAGTAAGGGGAATAACATGAACCGAAACAGAACATAAGTTTTCCGAGAAAAACCGAAACCAAAACCGAACCGACAAAACTGAAACAAAAAACTATAAATATAAAAATCCGAAAACCGAACAGAAAGGTCGGTTTGGTTTCGATCGGTTCAGCTCGGCTCGTCGGTCTTGTTTTGTTTTCGGTTGGTTTTGCTCAGCCCTATATGTAAAATACCTCAAATACCTTTTTGATACCCTTTTGATTTTATTATTATTTTTACATTAATTTAAATGTTTAAAGGACATTTGTCAAAATTTACTTGGTTTTTATTGTTTTTATTTTAAGCTCTAAACTTTTAACGGTCATCTTAATACTAACACTGAAATTGTGACATTCAATCAGTTTGTAAATGTGATCAAATTATTCGGTGCTTCAAACATAAATATTTGCTTGTCGGAAAATTTAATTATACGGAACCCGTCGCCGCAACGCGTAGGTATCCGTCCGTTTTAACTTATGTTTCAAAGATGTTACTTATGTTCATTTCTTTTGTTTAGACCTTATGTTTATTTAGATATGAAATACTTTGTTTTGTTACTGTTTAAAGTTATTATAATTTAAATTATCATTTAGTTGTACAGTTATTGTTAGAAAAACATGTAACCGAATAACATTTGCTCGTCGTAAAATATAGTAAAAGGGTACCCGTCGTCGCATTGCGCGGGTACCCAGCTAGTTAATTTTAATATTGGCGCAATTCCTATTTTGTTTTTGTTAATTTGTCTTTGTGTGCATTTTTTTTGGCTTATGATGAAATCCAAATTTACAAATTTGTCCAGAAATTTGGTTTAGTTATCATTGACTATTTATTTTGGTTTGAAACCTATTGTCTTTCTGTTATCAAAATAAATAGAATACTTGACTAATAGGCAAACAATTTCTTAGATGAAACGACGATGTTAAAGTTGTATTTGGTAAGTTTTTTGTGTAAATTATGTAACGTCTCATTTATGGTGAATCTAAATCTGAGTGATGCTATCAAGAAGCCTCTTTGAGTTGCTGGATGTGTGTTGTTTTGTAGTTGAGACATGTAGTGGTGTCTGGTGGAACCTGCAAAAGAAATTGTCAAAGTCATTTCCAACATGAGTCATCATTGGCCTTGTCAAAAGAAGTGTTACATTGAACGTATGTTTCTATAGTGTGTCTTGTTGTCTCTCGTTGTTTTGGTCTGAGAGTAATTGTTATATAGATGATGCAGTTTAACAACATAAATTTTCATGACTGCTTTTCCAATCGTAATTATGGCAGGGTATCTAAGGCTTGATGGTAAGGAATTTGATGGATACACTGTTACTGAAAATACATATGATAAATTAACAAGACCAAACAAGGTCAGATCTTACCTTCTTTTGCTGCGTCCTGATCTCAAATTGCAAACATTATGAGCATGTTTGGTACATAAGATTGCAAGAGATTATGCTTATTTTTTGAAAAATAAGCTACTTAAAATATAAGCTTCGTTTGGTAGACAAAATTATAAGAGATTATAAAAAAAATAATCTTCCATAATATCTTAAAATTAAATGCTACTTTATGCAGCTTATAAAAATAATCTCTTTTCATAATCTCCATCACCATCTCTATCTACAACTCCATCTTCAGTTTGAGCAACAGTTACTTTTGTCAAACATACCCTATAACTAACAGATTTCTCCATTGCAATTGTTTGTCCAGATTGGACATTTGTGATCATCCCACAATGCTAACTTGCAGAGCGGATAAAGTGGATATCACTACCTCTTTTAATACAAACTTTAAATATCCTAACAGTACAGTTCAAAACAGCATCAGGCAACTCGATTCCTCAAAAAAAAAAGACTGCTCAACAAAAGTTTAACATGTTGTAACAAGATATAATAAAGCTAGTTGGTAGATATTCATGGGTTGTTTCTTTTTATATCCTGTTTGGATACAGTGTCTTGTTTGGAAATGTATGTCCTGTTTGGGAATCGCTGTTATGTATAAATGTGAATGAAATTTGTGATTGATAAAGAAGTTCAAGGATCATCTTTAGAGATGTTTGTTGTAGTGATTGAAATGAAACTAGTAACAAAGCATAGATCTCCTAAAATTATGGTCATTAATAACGTTATATAGGGGAAGTAGAGGTGTGATGATGGACGAGCGGCGGTGGTGGCCAACGATGTGATCCGTGAATAGTAGAGACCAAAGTAGAGATGTGGTTTGTGTTTTTTGTTTAAAGAATTAAAGACAATGAAAAAAAATGGTATAATTGAAATTCTGAGGTAATAATGTGTCATGGATGGAGAAGCCCTCCATTTTTACTCCCTTCACATTCAGGATTTATGTTCACAATAAGCAAAAAACAAACATTTAAATTCGAGTTATATACGCAATTTTGTAACCATTCAGGATGTTAAATAAAAAAGAAACAACCCCATCAGTTGTTAGCATGTTAACTTTCCCTAAGTTTGTTCTCCATTTCCCTAGACTATCACTGCTATAATGAATGTGATATACGAAACAATTTGAATAGTTACTGGAAATGATAATTAAAAAATGGCTAATTGCTTGAAAATGTATCTAACTTGACATTCTTTCTTTTTTATGTGTAGGTCACTTTTTTTTGTTCTTATACTATCGAAATTTAGAATTTCGATTATGTTGTGTACCGGGTGACCTGCTTAACCCTTAGCCGGTTGCAAATCCAACAAAAATTTGCAACGTTAGCCTTTATACTAACGGTAGTGTGTATATAACTCAAAATTTGGTTTTCTAAAAAAAATCTAATTATTTTTAAATTTTATACACGTTTTTATACACATTTTATAACGCTTTTGTATACATTTTTTATAAGTTTTTTATATACG
>BQNB010167261.1:0-14021 GCA_026074375.1 Tanacetum coccineum
ACGAATATGAGTGGAAATAACTCATCTATATGGCAATATTCTACATGACATGTATTTTGATTTTTGAATGCATCTTTCAGGTGTTTGAGTAAAGCTTATTTATATTGTTTACTACTATTCAAACACAATTAGCTAAACCGAACAGGTTGAACAAAGCACGCTCAAATAGTTTTTTGGGAGTTCTGAAACAAATTAAGCTGTTTCAAATAAGCTTACCATACACCCCGAAGATAGTCTTCATATGTCTTGTTATAATTGTTTATCACTTTATGAAATAAGTTGTTTTGAATTAGTACTTTCGCGAAACAACATACTTAGAGCAATGGTTGCGTCTTTTAAAAAGTCTAATCATAATATCGCATGTTAGAGCACTAGTGCCACAAATATCGAGTGTAGGTGGTTAATTTGGTGTGTTTTCTATAAGCTTTCGTTTAACCAATTTATATACAGTATCTAATTGAATCAGAATTATTATAATCAATATATTACCTAGAAAAATAAATAAACTATTGTGTTCGGCAACATACGTACAACAGACTGGTCAAAAACCACATAATATTGAGATAAATAATGTTCGTGACTTGCTAAACAACGAAGACAATGACTGGAATTATAAAACAAGTTCAACGAAAGTATATTGAAGTGAAAGATAAAAAAATCTCGTCGATATGATGTATTTTTTCCTTTGATAATTTGTATTTAGTATACTTTGTGTACAATTTAACCAGTTTTTACAAAATAATTTTATTAATTTAAATAAAATGAAAAAGTTCTTAAGTAAGTTTTTATTGTTTTGATAAAAAAAATGAATGATCAAAGTTTGACCATTTAATCTTTATACAAATTATGATCTACGTTAAATCCTAACTCACATGTCCAAACTTCCAAATGCATATGTAGTTGGCAGTTTTGACATATTCTTTTCTTATGACTTTTATAGGAGTTAGTGTGGACATAATCTAATTTAGAGATGATAACACATACCTCAAAACTTTTGACGTAGGGGATTTTTATACCCCACGTTTATAATCATGCGAGTCTTTCCCCTCACATCCATACAAGTGACGAGAGGGAAAAGTGTCGCATATCCAAACCGTATGAGCCATAATGTCTTTATTCCCCTTGCATCTATACAAGTGATGTGAGGGTAAGAGGTTTGCACCAACAAACTTACACAAAACTACAAATATCATATCTAAGTTACATAAAAGACCATGAACTAAATGATTTAAACTTTTTATGCTCTTATTAGAGTACACATTATATTGTATATTCAATGTAATCGGCCTATTGGCCCGAGCCCAGTTTGTATAGCTTCTAGGGCAACCCATAGTCTAGAAGGTTCCTTTGTATCCTATATATAGGTCCATTGTAATCAATCAATAGTCAAGCAATCAATCATAATCTTTCATGGTAATCAGGGCCAAATCAATTTTCTTCTAATTCTTCTCAACCAAATCGTCTCCCTCCCCTATTCTTTCTCTGTCATTAATCTTTTCACCAAATCATAAAAAAAACGTACTGTTCATCGTGTCACTGTTCACCGAGACTATTCATCGCGCGCACTATTCACCGAGCACATATCATCGGCGTTACTGTTCACCGAGCACTATTCATAAAAAAAGATTATTCTTATGGCTTTTCATGATCAGCAATAGTATATGGATACCAGAGCAACTTCTCACCTTTCATCTCACACTGGTAACCTTCAAACCTCTTCTCTTAATCGTAATTTTTATTCAGTTATTGTTGGAAATGGATCATCTATACCTGTCACCCACTCTGGTCATGTACAAATCCCTAATCTATATCGTCGCCTCCATCTTAGAAATGTTTTTGTCACACCCAATATCATTAAAAACCTTGTTTCAGTATGAAAATTCACCACCGATAATAAATATTCCATTGATTTTGATCCATATGGTTTCACTGTACGAGATTATCATACCCGTCAAACCCTTCTTCGTTGTGACAACACGGGTGATCTATACCTTTTACATGTTGCCGCCTCAGCCTTCGCCCTAGTTTACTAATAACCATTCCCTTTTGGCATCAACGTCTTGGTCACCCTGGTGACGCTGTAATTCAAACATTGTCGTCACGTGGCCTTGTGTCTTATAATAAAAACAAAAACACTCAACACTTGTGCCGTGCCTGCTAGTTAGGCAAACAAACAAAACTTCCCTTTCAACGATCTACCTCTATTGTTACATCTCCCTTTGACATTATTCACTCAGACTTTTGAACATCTCATATCTCTAACATGAGTGGATATAAATACTATGTTCTTTTCTTAGATCATTATTCATATTTTTTATGGGTCTATCCACTTCATAGAAAATCTGATGCGCAGTCAAAACTTTTATACTTTCGTGCCTTTATAAAAACCCAATTCAACCGTGAAATCAAAGCTTTTCAATGTGATCATGGTGGAGAATTTGACACCAATTCCCTTCATGAATTATTTGCCACTAATGGCATTTAATTTCATTTCTCATGCCCACATACATCTCAACAAAATGGCAAATCTGAACGCATGATTCGTACTATTATTAACGTAGTACGTTCTCTCCTCTTTTAAGCCTGTCTTCCTCCCGAGTATTGGGTCGAAGCACTACTCACTGCCGCTTACTTACTTAATATCCTCCCCTCTACCTCCATCAACAATGACATCCCTTACACAAAATTATTTAACAAACCAACCTCTTACACCTACATTCGCACATTTGGATGCCTTTGTTACCCTTACACCTTTCCACCATACAAACTTGCCCCTCGTACCACACCATCTATCTTTCTCGGGTACCCTTACATTCATCGCGGATATCGGTGCCTTGACCTGAACACCAACAAAATTATCATTTCTCATCATGTCACATTTGACGAAACTATCTTTCCTTTCGGCTCCATGACTCCAACTAAACCCCCTCATACCAATTTTTAGATGATAATCTATACACCTCCCCCATTGCACTTTGCCTACTTACCACATCTAATTCTCCTCAACAAACACCACCACAAACAACCCCACAAACAATCCCATAAACAACTCCACAATCAACACCTCCAACTCATCTATCAACACCATTACCACAAACAACACCGACACCACCAACCACCCCACCACCACCACCACCCACCTCGCAACACCCTATGGTCACACGCTCTAAAGTCAGGATTGTGAAGGCTAACCCCAAATACAACTTACATGTTACCACCTCCTCTCCTATCCCCAAGTCTCATTTCCATGCTCTTCGAGATCCTAACTGGAAACAAGCTATATGTGACGAATATAAAGCTCTCATTGACAATAACACCTAGGTACTTGTTCCTCGCCCA
Source organism: Tanacetum coccineum (assembly GCA_026074375.1). Taxonomy (NCBI): domain Eukaryota; kingdom Viridiplantae; phylum Streptophyta; class Magnoliopsida; order Asterales; family Asteraceae; genus Tanacetum; species Tanacetum coccineum. The sequence continues at coordinate 3,340 of BQNB010167261.1, forward strand.
TCAAATGTCAACATTGTTCGCTTTATGTGGTTGTACAAACACAAATATAATGCGGACGGGTCCTTAAATCGGTACAAAGCTCGACTAGTTGCAAATGGTCATAGTCAACAACAAGGCATCGACTACGATGAGACATTTAGCCCCGTTGTCAAACCTGCTATCATACGGACTATTCTTAGCCTTTCAGATTCTCGACAATGACCTATTCATCAGTTAGACGTGAAGAATGCATTTCTTCACGACCATCTTAGAAAGACAGTGTACATGCACCAGCCACTAGAATTTACTAACTCGGCTCATTCTGATTATGTTTGCCTTCTGCAAAAGTCGCTTTATGGCCTTAAGCAGGCCCCCCGAGCTTGGTTTCAATGATTTTCTAGCTATATTATTCGAGCCGGTTTCTATCACAGCAAAACTGACTCGTCTCTCTTCATCTTTCACAAGGGGCCAGACACAGCTTACTTACTACTATATGCGGATGATATCATTCTTACAGCTTCTTCTACTTCACTCCTGCAACGTATCATCTCTTTACTAAATGCGGAATTTGCTATGACAGACCTTGGCCCACTCAACTATTTTCTCGGTATATCTGCCACGCGTACTACCTCAGGCATATTCTTGTCTTAGACGAAATATGCTACCGAGATTCTTGAGCAAGCACAGATGCTTAATTGTAATCCTTGCAGGACTCCAATTGACACCGAGAAGAAGCTTGGACCTGAAGGATCACCGGTCACTGATCCTACTTTAAATCATAGCCTTGCCGGAGCACTTCAATACCTCGCCTTTACCCGACCCGATTTGTCATATGCAGTTCAACAGTTATGTCTTTACATGCATGATCCTCAAGAGCCACACCTTAATGCTATGAAACGTGTTCTCCGTTATCTACGAGGAACCACTGATCTTGGATTACAGCTATTTCGGTCTACTACATCACATCTTATTGCTTACTCTGATGCTGACTAGGCAGGTTGTCTGGCTATGCGCCGATCTACTTCTAGATACTATTTTTCTTGGTGACAACCTCCTGACGTGGTCTTCTGAACGCCAGGACAGATTGTCTCATTCTAGTGCTGAAGCTGAATACCACGGGGTTGCGAATGTTGTAGCTGAGACATCTTGGATTCGCAACCTTCTTCGTGAGCTCCATACCCTTCTTTTTACAGCAACCTTGGTCAATGTCAGTGCCATATACATGTCTGCAAATCCAATGCAACATTAGCGCACCAAACATATAAAGATTGACATTTATTTTGTTCGTGACAAAGTAGCAGCAGGTCATGTTCGAGTTCTTTATGTCCCTTCACGATTCCAGTATGCAGATATCTTCGAAAAAGGACTCCCATACCTGTTGTTTGCTAATTTCAGATCCAGTTTGAGGTTTGCAAATCTCCCACTCCAACTGCGGGGCGTATTAGAGTACATATTATATTGTATATTCAGTGTAATTGGCCTATTGGCCCGAGCCCAGTTTGTAAAGCTTTTAAGGCAACCCATAGTCTAGAATGTTCCTTTGTATCCTATATATAGGTTCATTGTAATCAATCAATAGTCAAGTAATCAATCATAATCTTTCAGCTCTAACACCAACCGGCAAAGTCAGTCTTCCTGAACAAGAAGAGAAAGAACAAGTCTCTCCATTTTTTGGGAGCAGAGCAGTCAAAGAAAGAACCATATAAAATGACTCTTCTAGAATGGCTATTTCTCACAATTTCTCCTTGTGATGCAGCAGAACCATGAAAATTAGGATCTCAAGACGCGGCAACACCTATGATACAAGGAATAATAGACTTACATCACTATATCTTTTTCTTCCTCATTCTTATTTTAGTTTTCGTATCACGAACCTTGGTTCGCGCTTTATAGCATTTTCAGAAAGACAAAAATACAATCCCGTAAAGGATTGTTCATGGAACTACTATCGAGATTTTTTAGACCATATTTTCTAGTATCTTCCCGATGATCAGTGCATTACCATTATTTGCTCTCTTATACTCAATGGACGAGGTAGTAGTAAAATCAATCATTACTACTAAAGTTATTGGACATCAATGGTATCGAAGTGCGCCTCTTGATAAGGGTGATTAAGTGTAATGAAATGCCTTAAGAATATGGTTCTTAAAGCATCTGGCTTACCAGGAATCTCTCATTCCCGTCGTTAAGAGACTTAAATAACTATAGCATGCCAGAACGGGGAGTTGAGATGGTTAGACCTATACCTTGAAATGCTCTCAACATCATAGTTTTAAAAAGCGCGCCTAGGCACTAAGTCTCTCAAGGCTCAAGCTCTAGGGATTTTTTCAGAGCGAGGCTCCGCACATGCATAAGGCTCACAAAAAGCGCAACGCCTTGGGCTTTAGAGCCTTGCGTATAGGCGCGCCTAGGAGAGGTGACAAATTTTAAAACCCTTTTTTCGAATTTAACATTCATCACCCTTATATATTAATGAAAGATAATCTAGAAACTAACTAAATCAAAGAGTTTGAGTGTTTGATCATTCAATTCAAGTGTCTACACATACGAACTCCTCACTCTATTTTAAGCAGGATATAATGAAATCCTTATGCCATGAATCTTGATACATTACTTGCTATTTTGGGTTTGAATTTGAAGTATGTTAGATACATTAAGTATTTTAGTGTTATTTAAGTCATCATTACTATAAAAATTGTATCCCAAACTATTAAATTTTTCTTCAATTCAATGCGCCTCATATTCATGAAGCCTTCTCCTTGGTATGCGCCTTGCCTCAAGGCTCTATAAGCCCTTTGTGCCTTAATGCGCCTTGAGCCTTTCAAAACATTGCTCAACATAGAAGCCTTTGGTTCCAAATTGTTCTTACTAGAGGTGCAAATCCTTTTTCTCGATGGGGAGCGATATACGAGAAAAAGATGCCCATGCTGAATTGTCCGATAACGACATTCAAGTAGTGAATCTATCGATTTTTTGCATACAACTTTGGACCTAATGGTCAACCCAGTAACATTTAGGAATGGGGGATCCCCGGTTGCAACAACCACGGTAGTAGTTGCGAAACTACTGTCCAAGAGAGGACAACCACTTGTTCCTGATCCAATTTCTGTGCTTCGGGGATGGAGGTCCTACGGTAGGTAACAACATGTACAAGTAACTTGACCGAAGGGGACCAACGCTTTTACTCTTCCACCAAGGAGCCGTGCACAGCGAGAAGCAAGGGATGTCGTAAAAGGTGGGAGGTCACAAAGAATTTACCTATTGATAGAGTAATCCTATGATTGATACATGATATAGACTATCTCTTTCTTTATTCGAATATTTTTCTAAAGAAAAAAAAGTAGACTTACTCAATTTTTTTGCTAGAATTGGGGGATGGAACTTGTTAGCATAATGCAAGCTGAAACGTAAGAATTCGAGGTCTAATGTACTCCTGAAAACCTACTATTTTTATATAAAAACATCACTTTATAATTATTATTATTTTATTCTTTTATTATTATTATTTTATTTTATTTTATTTTATTTTATTATTATTATTATTATTTTAATTTTATTTTTTATAAAAAAAAATTACATTGGATGGGAGTCTAGACACAAGTTGTGCTCTTAGTCCTTTCTGAATACAAAAACTCGCTATATGAAAGATAAATGCCCCACTCTTAGCATTATTTGATTAGCTAATGGAAATTGACTTAAAACGTGAAAGTGTGTCCAAAGCATCCGTATTGAATTCCCCGAACGTAGAAAAAGCAAATGGTATGAACTTGTATCCGTTGTCCTCACATATGGACGCATACTTCCTCTTTTGCTTCTCCACATCGTTGTTCAGGGCTACCCTAGGAGCCCAAGAAGCCACCCCATACCAGTAAAAGGAGAGATGTCGGTCACATCCAAACATGCGTCTTTACCTTGGAGTCAATTAAATAGTAAAAGGTCGGCAGGTCGTAAATCTTTCCTGTCCTCCTTACACACCATGATCCCAACCTTTGAACATATATCAACAAGAATATCACATACCAGATTACGCCTAAACTTCACTCCCACTTCACTAGAACAATGGACCCCATGATCACTTTATTATTATTATTTTTTTTATTGTTATTATTTTTATTTTTTTATTATAAATCACTTTATTATTATTATTATTATTATTATTATTATTATTATTATTATTAAATTGAGCGTAATACTACTACACTTCAGTTATACTAAACTTCGTATATGTGCGGCATGTAATTATATATAACTAAAACAAAAGTTATTGATATATACAGATAAATACACACGACAAATACCTAAATTTTAAAATGAAACGATCTTAATAAAATTGTTATAAAATCAAACTTTGTATATATTAAGAGAAAAAAAATTGAAAATTGAAAAGGCTGCATAATAATGTATCGAGAATTTCTTGAAACATATACTTGAGCTTTCATAATGTCTTTACATATTGTCGGTCGAGTATGAGCATGTGGCTATGAATCTTGACTTGTCTTGAACCAACTGCGTCCACCATCGGGATTACCTGCATTAATGGGTTAGTGATAAACAACATTATGGACAAAAGTGTCTTTGTCACTTCGTCGAATACGGTTCAAATACCAACGGTTCCCCCGTTAATCAATATAAATACTGCCTGTGATCAGGTAGACTTTTCAAGAATCTCCTTGATAGGTTCACACTGCAACTAGCCAGTTTTCATTCCCCATGTGTCCTCAAAGCAGACAACACGGTAAGAGGTAAACCATAAGACCAAAGTCTCACCGATTGAATCAAAAATTGATTTGAAGATCAATCGACGTGTCACTTGCTAAAGTGATTTTGCCCGAATCGATATCCAGTGTCACAAGTTTGATCCATATAGGACCTCACAAGTCACCTACCACATAGCTTGTTTGATTTGGCTCTGGAAGGATATCCATCGTCATTGTGAATAACTAAGTATAATGATGTTCTAAGCAATCTCACAAGGATAATGCTTAGGACTCTTAAGATATTAACTTGTTTTCACATTAGAAAAAAAACCAAAAAAAATTAAATAAAAAAAAAAAATTGGAATATTGCTTAGTGAGATTTATGGATGATCTCTTTGATTTGGATTCTAATTCTACAAATAACATGCAAAAACAAATAAAGGCAAGCTAAAAACGAAAGCAATTAAGGACTTAAACTAAGAACGTTAACATGAATCTAAAAACGCGACTTAAAACCTAAATTATCAAATTTTGACCTAAAAATGCAAAAATTCAATTAAAAGTCCTAACTGATTAAAATTAATTTTAAAAAAAAAGAAAATATATTATTCTGATTTACTTATACATTTATTATGAACTTAAAAACTAATTAACTTAAAAATATTATTAAAAAATATTAAATCTAAATTAGAAAAATCTGAAAAATTACTAAAAATTACTTAAGGTAATTCTAATCTATGAAAAATAAATAAGCCACCACTTATCTTAATAAGCTAAAAAATAATCCCTAAAGGTCCAGAAAGCTTATAAAGGAAAAACACCTTAAATACCAATGGCCCAAGGGTCAACAGAAAAGCCCCAGGGCGAAGAAGTAGAGTGTGAGTGTTAAAATGTAGGGAGATGTGAAGGGGAGATCACAGGTTCGAACCTGTGGCTTTTCCTTTGAAAACTTTTTATATTTGTAAATTAAAGTTTTGAAAAAGCTAAAAATATGTGAAAAAAGCAAATTTTTGTAAGAAGCACATTTTTTTTTAAAACTAAAAATAATTTAGAAGAAAAGCAATCAAAATGACAGTAGCTTAAAAGAATTATATGACCATTTAACTAAAACTGGATTTAGCTATTTTGGACTAAATAAACTAAAGACAAAACTAATACCCAAAAGCAATTAAGACATATCTAAAGCACTTAGGAACAAAAATAAGCAAAAACCTTAAGCTGAAAGTGGCTGAAAAGACAAAAATGACAGTTGACTCCAAAATGGTTTTGGCAGACTCTTGGCACACATTTTAACTAAATTTAAAGGCTAATGTATAAAGACTTAAAAACTCTCTAGACCAAATGGAAACTTAAAACAACTTTGAAATAAACTAAAATAAGCTCAACTAAACAAAAGTTCATCAAAAATAAACTGAATTAAACCTCAATTAGATCTGCAAAAAAAAAGGTTTTCAAAAGCTTAATCATGCTAAACTGATTTTAATGAAAAATGCTTAAAACTTTTTTATCAAAGGCAATGAGTTAATGTCAGGCTCAAATATGACTCAAGTGATGCAAGCTTTGAACATTTAAACCAAGCCTCTACTAAACTTTTTAGAAATTAAACAGTTAGACAGTTTATTAGAAATGCAGACTTAAAAACTCAATACAAAGTCCGTAAAAACTTAACACTTCTCTTTCAAACTTTAATAAAACTTCAAAAACCATTAATCTAGGACAGAATGAATCTAAATCAAAGGATGCAATCAGTCCAACAGTAGAAACATGGGTTTCTACTGTCTAATCCAAACACTATTAGAGTACATATTATATTTAATGTAATCGACCCATTGGCCCAAGCCCATAGTCTAGAATATTCTGTTGTATCCTATATATAGGTTGGCTGTTATCAATAATAATCAAGCAATCAATTACATCTTTCATGGTAATCAGAGCCAAATCAATTTTTTCCTAATTCTTCTCAATCAAATCGCCTCCTTCCCATATTATTTCTCTGCATCATTAACCCTTTCAAGAAAAAAAATATTGTTCATCCGACTACTGTTTATCCGACCACTGTTCATCCGACCACTGTTCATCCAAGCGCTACTGTTCATCTGAGCGTTACTGTTCATCAATTTGTTTATGGCTTCTCATGATCAGCAATGGTATATGGATATTGGAGCAACATCTCACCTCTCATCTCACACTGGTAACCTTCAAACCTCTTTTCTTAATCGTAATTTTCATACAGATTATTTCGGAAAGATCATCTATTTACCTTCACCCACTCTGGTCAGGTATAAAATCCCTAATCCATATCGACCCCCTCCACCTAGAAATGTTCTTGTCGCACCCAATATCATTAAAAACTTGTTTCGGTATGAAAAATCACCACCGATAATAAATGTTCCCATTGATTATAATCCATATGGTTTTTACTATACGTGATATCATACCCTCAAACCCCTTCTTTCGTTGTGACAGCACGGGTGACTATACCCTTTTACTACGTGCCCGCCGATCAGCCTTCGCCCTACTTACTAATAACCATTCCCTTTGGCATTAACGTCTTGGTCACCCTAGTCACGCTGTAATTCAAACACTGTCGTCACGCCGCCTTGTATCTTATAATAAAAATAAAACCACTCAACACTTGTGTCGTGCCTGTCAGTTAGGCAAACAAAAAAAATTTCCCTTTCAACGATCTACCTCTATTGTTACATCCCCCTTTGACATTATTCACTCATGACCTTTGGACATCTCTGTCTCTAGCATTAGTGGATATAAATACTATGTTCTTTTCTTAGATCACTATTCACATTTTTTATGTCCTACCCACATTTCACAGAAAATCTGATGCGTAGTCAAAACTTCTACACTTTCGTGCCTTTATAAAAACCCAATTCAACCGTGAAATCAAAGCTTTTCAATGTGATCATGGTGGAGAATTTGACAACAACTCCCTTTAGGAATTATTTGCCACTAATGACATTCAATTTCATTTCTCATGCCCACATACATCTCAACAAAATGGTAAATCTGAGCGGCATTATTCGTACTATTAATAACGTATTACTATTCTCTCCTCTTTCAAGCCCTCTTCCTCCCAGATTGGGTTGGAAGCACTAAACTCACTACCACTTACATCTTTAATATCCCCCTCCACCTCCATCAATAATGAAATCCCATATACAAAATTATTTAACAAACCAACCACTTACACCCACATTCGCACGATCTGAGCCTTTGTTTACCCCATACCTTTCACCACAAAAACTAGCCCCTCGCACCACACCACTATCTTTCTCGAGTACAGCTTTACAATCATCGTGTAAACAGAGCCTTGACTGAAACACCAACAAAATCATCATTTCTCGTCATGTTACATTTGACGAAACTGTCTTTCCCTTCGGCTCCATGACTCCAACTAAACCCCCTCATACCAATTTTTAGATGATAATCTTGACACCTCCCCCATTGCACTTCGCCTACTTACCACACCTAACTTCTCCTCAACAAACACCACCACAAACAACAAACCCACAAACAACCCCACAAACAAATCCACAAACAAATCCACAAACAACTCTACAATCAACACCTCCAACTCCTCCAACACCGACACCACCCGTCACCCCGCCACCACCACCACCACCCCCCTCCCACCAACTACCTCGAAACACCCTATGGTCACACGTTCTAAAGTCGGAACTGTAAAAGCTAACCCCAAATACAACTTCCATGTTACCTCCTCCTCCCATATCCTTAAGTCTCCATTCCATGCCCTACGAGATCCTAATTGGAAACAAGCTATGTGTGACAAATATAAAGCTCTCATCGACAATAACACTTGGGTACTTGTTCCTCGCCCACCAAATGTTAACATAGTCTGCTCCATGTAGCTGTATAAACACAAATATAATGCGGATGGGTCCTTAAGTTGGTACAAAGCCTGACTAGTTGCAAATGGTCGTAGTCAACAACAAGGCATCGACTGCGATGAGACATTTAGCCACGTTGTCAAACATGCTACCATGCGGACTGTCCTTAGCCTTGCAGTTTCTCGACAATGGCCTATTCATCAGTTAGACGTGAAGAATGCATTTCTTCACGGCCATCTTACAAAGACGGTTTACATGCACCAACTACTAGGATTTACTGATTTAGCTCATTCGGATTATGTTTGCCTCAAAAATCACTTTATGGCCTTAAGTAGGCCCTCCGAGTTTGGTTTCAGTGATTTTCCAGCTATGCTATTCGAGTCGGTTTATATCACAGCAAAACCGACTCATCCCTTTTCATCTTTCACAAAGGTTCAAACACAGCTTACTTACTACTATATGTGGATGATATCATTCTTACAGCTTCTTCTACCTCACCCATCCAACGTATCAACTTTTTGCTACATGCAAAATTTGCTATGACAGACCTAGGCCCACTGAACTATTTTCTAGATATATCTGCCACGCGTACTACCACTGGCATATTCTTGTCTTAGACGAAATATGCTACTGAGATTCTTGAGCGGGCACAGATGCTTAATTGTAACCCTTACAAGACCCCAGTTGACACTGAAAAGAAGCTTGGACCTGAAGGATCACCGGTCACTGATCCTACTTTATATCGCAGCCTTGCCGGAGCACTTCAGTACCTCGCCTTTACCCGACCCGATTTGTCATATGCAGTTCAACAGTTATGTCTTTACATGCATGATCCTCAAGAGCCACACCTTAATGCTATGAAACGTGTTCTCCGTTATCTACGAGGAACCACTGATCTTGGATTACAGCTATTTCGGTCTACTACATCACATCTTATTGCTTACTCTGATGCTGACTAGGCAGGTTGTCTGGCTATGCGCCGATCTACTTCTAGATACTATTTTTCTTGGTGACAACCTCCTGACGTGGTCTTCTGAACGCCAGGACAGATTGTCTCATTCTAGTGCTGAAGCTGAATACCACGGGGTTGCGAATGTTGTAGCTGAGACATCTTGGATTCGCAACCTTCTTCGTGAGCTCCATACCCTTCTTTTTACAGCAACCTTGGTCAATGTCAGTGCCATATACATGTCTGCAAATCCAATGCAACATTAGCGCACCAAACATATAAAGATTGACATTTATTTTGTTCGTGACAAAGTAGCAGCAGGTCATGTTCGAGTTCTTTATGTCCCTTCACGATTCCAGTATGCAGATATCTTCGAAAAAGGACTCCCATACCTGTTGTTTGCTAATTTCAGATCCAGTTTGAGGTTTGCAAATCTCCCACTCCAACTGCGGGGCGTATTAGAGTACATATTATATTGTATATTCAGTGTAATTGGCCTATTGGCCCGAGCCCAGTTTGTAAAGCTTTTAAGGCAACCCATAGTCTAGAATGTTCCTTTGTATCCTATATATAGGTTCATTGTAATCAATCAATAGTCAAGCAATCAATCATAATCTTTCAGCTCTAACACCAACTGGCAAAGTCAGTCTTCCTGAACTAGAAGAGCAAGAACAAGTCTCTCCATTTTTTTTGGGAGCAGAGTAGTCAAAGAATGAACCATATAAAATGACTCTTCTAGAATGGCTATTTCTCACAATTTCTCCTTGTGATGCAGCAGAACCATGAAAATTAGGATCTCAAGACGCAGCAACACCTATGATGCAAGGAATAATAGACTTACGTTACTATATCTTTTTCTTCCTCATTCTTATTTTAGTTTTCGTATCACGAACCTTGGTTCGCGCTTTATAGCATTTTCAAAAAGACAAAAATACAATCCCGTAAAGGATTGTTCATGGAACTACTATCGAGATTTTTCGGACCATATGGTTCGTGCGCCTCTTGATGAGGGTGATTAAGTGCAATGAAATGCCTTAAGAATATGGTTCGTAAAGCATCTGGCTTACCAGGAATCTCTCATTCCCGTCGTCAAGAGACTTAAATAACTGTAGCATGCCAGAACGGGGAGTTGAGATGGTTAGACCTATACCTTGAAATGCTCTCAACATCATAGTTTTAAAAAGCGCGCCTAGG
>BQNB010167262.1:0-14021 GCA_026074375.1 Tanacetum coccineum
TTGAATTTCAATACAGCCGATCGTGCAGACGTGCGAGTTCTTGTTTTTTCGATTACTGATGTTTTTATTTCATTAAAATACTTGTAGGTACAGTGGAGTAATGAGCGTCCGTTGGAGAACAAAGAGTTGAACGCGATCATTGGTGCATGGTTTACATTGTGGTGAGATTAGTCCTAGATAATTATGTTGAATTCTAGTGATTTAATTTGATTTGAATTTTGTATTTTGTATTTGCTTTATGTTAAGCTGAATTGAAGTTGTCTTTATTTACTTTAATTTGTTGATTTTGACATTTTTAGTCCATCTAACTCAGTTTATATATATTTGCTGTATTTATATTTCTTTATTTTGGTGGGTTAAATTTGTAAATTTTGTAATTTATTAAAGAATTCTATTTTTTTTAAATGATTAAAAAAAGACCGGTTTTGAGATAAAAACATATCTTTTTAATCTATATAAAGACTGGTTGGATGTTGTTATAAAGACATGTTTCGGGAGAACCAGTATGGAGACCAATTGTTAAGGAGACCATTTCTTAAGGAGAGAACCGGTGTCGATTCGTCTTATAGAGACTGGTTGCATAACCGGTTTTCATATGTTTCGATCATGGAGATACCCCCCTCGGAGAGTGGTTCCAAAACCACTCTTTATGGGCTATTTTGACCAGTTTCTATGGCATTTTTTGTAGTAGTGATCCTAAAAGGAATTTTGTTCCAACAACAGTTGCAACAAAGTCAGGACAAGTGTCAGTTAATGCTGCTAAGCAAAGCTCTCCAAGAGCAGCAGTATCAATTAGTACTGCCAGGGCTGTTAATACTGCTGCCCCTAAATCAAAAGTGAATGATGCATTACCCACAACATATTATTATTTTAAATCACATTCACCAGTAAGAAGGACTTTTAACCAAAAATAAGCAGCTAAAACCAATAAATTTAATGAAAAAGTTAATACTGTTAGGATTAACAATGTAATTACTGCTGGGCCAAAAGCAGTAGTTAGTGCTGCCGTGGGAAATGGGGAAAATGCTGTTAAGTCCTCGACATAATGGATTTGGAGACTAACAGGAAATGTTATTGACCATAACTCCAAAGACAGTGGATCATACATGCTTAAAAGATTTGACTATGTTGATCTACAAGGCAGACTCAAGTCAGTAATGGCTTGGGTCCCTAAGAGAAACTAATTCTCTCATTTTGAGTGCAGGGTAATCCATAATATACTTTAAAGGATCAAAGGATTTTTTACAGTGGATACTCTAGGCATATGACTGGAAACAAGTCCTTCCTTCTAGATTATCAAGAAATTGATGGTGGATTTGTTGCATTCGGAGGAAGTCCTAAACGAGGTAAAATTACTAGAAAAGGTAAAATTAGGACTGGGAAATTAGACTTTGAAGATGTATACTTTGTAAAGGAAATTAAGTTTAACCTTTTCTCTGTCTCACAAATGTGTGACAAGAAAAACAGTGTTCTTTTCACTAAGACTGAATGTCTTATTCTATCTCCTGACTTTAAGCTACTTGATGAAAGTCAAGTCTTGCTTAGAGTTCCCAAACAGAACAACATGTACAGTTTTGATCTAAAGAATGTTGTTCCTACAGGAGGTTTGACTTGTTTATTTGCAAAGGCTACAATAGTTGAGTCTAATTTATAACATAGGAGGCTTGGTCATATAAACTTTAAAACTATGAACAAACTTATGAGGGGAAACCTTGTGAGAGGTTTGCCTTTAAAGCTTTTTGAAAACGACCAAACACAAAGCCTCATGTAAGACAAAGACTGTGAGCTCTATTTGCAAACCTTTACAGTTATTACACATGGATTTATTTGGCCCAGTTTCAATGAAGAGTATAAATAAAAAGTCTTACTGCCTAGTTGTCACTGATAACTTTAGTAGATTCAGTTGGGTTTTCTTTTTGTCCACCCAGGATGAGACTCCTGAGATCTTTAAGAACTTTATAACTGGCATAGAAAACCAAACATACCATAAGGTTAAAAAATCAGATGTGATAATGGAACTGAATTCAAGAATAGAATTATGAATGAGTTCTGTGAAATGAAGGGTATTAGGAGGGAATTTAGTGTTGCTAGGACTCCTTAGTAAAATGGTGTTGCTAAAAGGAAAAATAGGACCCTAATAGAGGAAGCTAGGACTATGCTAGCAGATTCTAAATTGCCAACTACTTTTTGGGCTAAAGTAGTTAATACTGCTTGTTATGTCCAAAATAGGGTGTTAGTTATCAAACCTCACAACAAGACCCCTTAGGAACTTTTTCTAGGTAGAAAACCTGCCTTAAGCTTTATGAGACCATTTGGGTGTCCTGTTACAATCCTAAATACCTTAGATCACCTAGGTAAGTTTGATGGAAAATCTGATGATGGAGTCTTTGTAGGATACTCTAACAATAGTAAAGCATTTAGAGTATTTAACACTAGAACCAGATTTATAGAGGAGAACCTGCACATAAATTTTCTTGAAAACAAACTAAATGTTGTAGGAACTGGACCTAACTGGATGTTTGATATTGAGACTCTAACCATGTCTATGAATTATCAACCAGTTTTTGTAGGGAATCAAACTAATGGTAATGCAGGTACTAAAGCAAATATTGATGAAGGACAAGGAGGAATGCAGACAGTTCCTGGTCTACAATATGTACTCCTACCATTTTTGACTTCTGATTCTCAAAGTCCAAAGAGCTCAGAAGATGAAGTTACTGATGATGCTGGAAAGAAGAATGAAGTTCTGGATCCAGCAAAAGAAGATGACAAAAGTGGTAAAGGAAGCTATAACACTAACAGTACTAACAGACTTAATACTGTTAGTTCATTAATTAATATTGTTAGTTCTTCTTTTACTACTATGGATCTAGGAAAAGACAGAGCCTAAAGGAATGAGTTTGAAAGTGTCTTTGGACAAGACAAGGATGCTAATGGCAACAGTATCTACAGGATGTTCACTCCTGTTAATGCTGCTAGATCCTCTTGTGATAATCTTGGTGGATCAATCTCTGTTAATGCTACTACTCTTCCCAATGATGATATTCCCACTTATCCTCTCATGCCTGATTTAGAGGATACTGCTAATCTTCTAAATACTGGTATCTTTAGTGGTGCATATAATGATGAAGATATGGGTACAGAGGCTGACCTTAACAACTTGGAAACAACCATGAATGTCAGTCCTATTCCCACAACCAGAATTCACAAGGATCATCCTAAAAACCAGATCATTAGAGACATAAATTCAGCTACTCAAACAAGAAGGATGACCAAGATTTCTAAAGAACATGCTATGGTCAGTTACATCAAAAAGCAGAGGAGAACCAACCACAAAGATTATCAGAACTGCTTATTTGCCTGTTTTCTCTCACAAATAGAACCCAAGAAGGTGACACAAGCTTTGACAGATCCAAGCTGGATAGAGGCAATGCAAGATGAGTTGCTACAGTTTAGATTGCAGAAGGTTTGGAGATTGGTTGATTTACCCAAAGGCAAGCATGCCATTGGAACAAAATGGGTCTATAGAAACAAGAAAGATAAGAGAGGGATAGTAGTTAGAAACAAGGAAAGGCTGGTAGCACAAGGTTACACCCAAGAAGAAGGAATTGATTATGATGAGGTTTTTGCTCCTGTTGCTATGATAGAAGCAATCAGGTTATTTTTGGCCTATGCATCATTTATGGGGTTTATTGTGTACCAGATGGATGTGAAGAGTGCCTTTTTATATGGTACTATTGAAGAGGAGGTGTATGTGTGCCAACCTCCTAGTTTTGAAGATCCACAGTTCCCTAACAAAGTTTATAAGGTAGAAAAAGCTTTATATGGTCTACATCAAGCTCCTAGAGCCTGGTATGAGACCTTGTCTACCTACTTATTAGAAAATGGATTTAGAAGAGGCACTATAGATAAGACTTTGTTCATCAAGAAGGACAAAGGTGATATCCTATTAGTGCAGGTGTATGTTGATGACATCATCTTTGGGACTACGAAGAAGTATTTATATACAGAGTTTGAAAGTTTGATGCACAAGAAGTTCTAGATAAGTTCTATGGGACAACTCACTTTCTTCTTAGGGTTGCAAGTCATGTAGAGAGATGATGGAATCTTCATCAGCACACACACTAACCTTACCGCCACCACAATATCTTGGTGATATATTGAAGAAGTTTGATTTTGTCACAGTGAAGACAACAAGCACTCCAATAGAGACTAACAAGGCATTGCTCAAGGATGAAGAAGCTGAGGATGTGGATGTTCACTTATACAGATCAATGATTGGATCATTGATGTACTTAACAGCTTCTAGGCCTGACATAATGTTTGCTGTTTGTGCTTGTGCTAGGTTCCAAGTTACACCTAAAGTCTCACATCTTCATGTTGTGAAGAGGATCTTTAGATACTTGAAAGGTCAACCCAAATTGGGCCTTTGGTATCCTAAGGATTCACCATTTAACTTGGAAGCTTTTCAGATAGCGATTATGCTGGAGCTAGTATTGACAGGAAATCCACAATAGGAGGTTATCAATTTCTTAGCAAAAGACTGATTTTATGGCAATGTAAGAAGCAAACAGTAGTTGCTAACTCAACAACTGAAGCAGAGTATGTTGTTGCTGCTAACTGCTATGGACAGGTGTTGTGGATCCAAAATCAAATGCTTAATTATGGGCTCAATTTCATGAACACCAAGATTTACATTGATAATGAAAGCACCATTTGTATTGTGAAGAATCCAGTGTTTCATTCTAAAACCAAGCACATTGAAATAAGGCACCATTTCATCAGAGATTCTTATGAGAAGAGGCTCATTCAAGTGATTACAATACATATAGATCAAAATGTTGCAGACTTGCTCACAAAAGCATTTGATGTTGACAGATTTCAATATCTAACTGCTAGTATTGGAATGCTTAACCCCTGAAGCATTGATTGAAGAGAGGTTAATAAGTGTCAAGATTTAGTAGATTATGCTTGACATGAGATGGAACAGCAGCTAATGATGAAATTTAAGTTAGTACTGTTGGCCTACCTTACTACTGGTAAGTGTACTTTCTACTGCTGTTATAATTAATACTATGAGCATTAAGAGAAAATAAAAACAGACAGAGAGAAAGTGTGAGCTTAAAAGAATTGAGAGAAAGAAAAAACAGATAGAGAGAAAGTGTGAGCTTAAAAGATTAGAGAGATTTGTGAAATAAAAACAGACAGAGTGATTCAGTGAGCAAAAGAAATAGAGATATAGTGAGTTCAAAAATAGAAAGAGAGCTTGTGAGAATCAACATTGATGATAGAAATGCTTTTTGGAATGCCATTGAGGTTAAAACTAGTACCTCAAAAGTTAATACTGCTAGGTATTTCTGAGTACTGTTGGGAACTACTTAGTACTATTAGTCTAAACTTAGTACTGCTGGGCATTACTCAGTACTGCTAGGCTAAAATTAGTACTGTTGGGCTACCGTTAGTACTGTTTAGGGCATAACAGATTTTTGGCAATTAAATATATCCGTTGAGATTTTTCTGCCAAATATCTCGCTTATAGGGGTCTATAATTTAGATAGTTCTTGATCTTTCTTTCATTTATAAGCTTTCTTCAACATAAAGAATCCATTTTATTCAGTCGGTCAAATCAAAACCCTTAAGCGCTCTTTATAAAATCTCAATTAACTTTGTCAAACTCTCCTATTCTCATTAACGAACATAAACCCAGAACCCTTATCATAACTCAATCACTAATGGCGAATTTGGAATTCTGCGACAAACACAACATGGTTGCTTATCTAAAGAAACCAACTAGGAGTGAAGGATTCCAAGAGATAGTAGATTTTCTCAATGGAAGTCATATAAGGTTTGCTCTTACTAAGAATCCTACTATCTATGTTTCTCTAATCAAAAAGTTTTGGCAGACTGCTACTGTCAAAATAGTTGATAATAGAGAACAAGAAATAACTGCTACAGTTGATGGCAAAGAATTCACTATTACTGAAGCATCTGTTAGAAGACATCTCCAATTAGCAGATGTAGAAGGTATTAGTGCTTTGCCAACTACTGAAATTTTTGATCAACTCTCACTGATGAGGTATGTTTTAACTGATGATAAACTGACTTTTCAAAAAGGTAAATTTTTCCCTTAGTAGAGATTCTTGATCTATACCATCCTACACTGTCTTAGTCCTAAGAAAACTTTGTGGGAACAATTTAGTAGCAATATAGCAACTACTATTATTTGCTTGGCCACAAATAGAACTTCTATGTTTTCTAAATTGATTTTTGATGGTATGGTGAAAAACTTGGATAGTAAATATGTAGAATACAAGTAATCTTTTAATATTCAAGTAAGAACTAGAGAGAGAAAGTGTGGAAGGAAGGATGTATTTTCTAGTAAGAGAAAGTAAAGAACATGAAATGCATTAAGGTGAAAATGAGAATACAATCAACCAACCAACACCCTCTCCAAGGCATGGAGAGGGTATTTATACTCCAAATGTGGCCGGCCATAGGCCTTGTAAGGCTTTCCATGGGCCTTTGCCCCATATTAGCTTATTAACAAAACATTGACTAACTACGGGCTTTGACTAGTTAATATTGGATGTGATCGAGACTTTTCTTGTTCCTAACAATATTCCCCTAAGGGAGATCACTCCAATTTATAAAAAATTAAACTTAGCATACTATGCTTTGACTTTAGTCTTGAGCTCGTAGTCTTTAACTTCAATCTTTAACTTGTGAATTGTTGTAGTGATCTTTGACTTTAGGCTTGAGCTTGTTCCTTTATCTTGACTTGTTTGTGAAAAATGTGATCTTGAGCAACTTGAGATAATCAACCAAACATAATCTCGTTTCGCCATCTTGTAAACTTTGCCATCTTGTGAACTTGTGATTTTTGGACCGACATGCTCATACCATTCGTGATTTGATAACTTGAAAGCTATAATTATGCATCTTTCTTGAAGTTCTTTAACTTTAACAATTCGTCGCTTTGAAAAGGACGTACGGTATCAAAGTAGCGGAAGTCTTGAAACATGTACTTGAGCTTTCATTATGTCTTTATATTTATCGGTCGGGTATGAGCATGTGGCTATGAATATGTGAGTCAGCTGGGATCAGGTACCTCCATGTCCATCTTTATATATTCCTGAAATAAAACAGTTAGCAATAAAGTAGGGGGACGAACATGGCTTTGTCATTCCCCCGTGTTTGGTTGGAGTAACCTTCGAATCCGTGAGTATCGACCTATGATCAGGTAGATTCAATTTAAGAAGAATCTCCTTGACAGGATTTCCAGCTGAAGTATAGAATCTTTCTAACACATATGTATTAGATTCATCAAACTCAGCATGTTCTCATTACCGGAACGTCTCAAAGCATAGTCTTACTGATTAAATAAGAAAATTGATTTGAAAATCAATCGACGTGTCACTTGCTAAAGTGGTTTTGTGACACATCGAGAGTTTTAAGCAATTCAAAAATTCATTAATCGTCGATCCATAACCTGGAACAGGTTTGATTCATAAGAATCGCATAAGTCACCTACCATGAGCTTGTTTAATGTTGGCTCAAGCAGGATTTCCATCTTCATTGTGAATTATATCACTCGGATGTTCTGGCAAAATTACAAGGATAATGCGTAGGACTCTTAATGTATATCTTGTTATTCAAATTGTGTGACTAAGCAAGCATAATTTGACAAGTGTCCTAATGAGATTTAGTGATCGGAGGCTGGAGCAGACTGCCACCTTTTCAATATCAACTAACTCGGAGTGAGAAAGTCGATAGAAATGTGTGTAATCTCCGTGAGAAATGAAACAAGAGTCTGTTGAGAGACCTTGAGTGGCTGGGGAGGGTTGTGCATAGCGTCACTGGGTCCATGACTGTCTTCAATGTCAGACAACAACTTAGTGTTTCCGACAGTGTATGTATTGACCTGATTTTTGCCTAAGTGTTTGGAGGGCTTCTTTCTTTTCACCCTTTATCCTTACATTTCTTTTTCATTCTTCAACCCCTTCAATGCTTACCGAGACTTCATAACTAACACCTTGTTGGGTTTGTTCTAGTGTTAGCTCCATCTCAGTCGGCATTATTCCCGATTCTTACTTTTTCTCCTTTTGTATCATACCTAAGGACTTCTACACTAACTAGTGGATATCCCTGGGTAGATCCCTTCGGTTCTGGCTGGATCATGGGATTTGAATACCTATGCCTAACCACCTTATAACTCCATAAATTTAAGTACATGGTCGGTCTTTTGGGTATTCCATCATAATCAAAACCAAAATCATTAAAAGTTCAATCAAAGTGTTTGATATAAATATCAAAAGATTTACACTTTGAGAGTTTTTTCATCATCACTAAAAGCTCCCCCTTAACATGTGCATCGTAATCGTAGTACATGCTAAGTGTGGAGTGCATTGAGTCCATTTTATTCAATCACATTTCAATACAAATTAGATGCAGTTTAATCACATTTTCTCCCCTTATCCAAAATGTTAATCCCTTGATATTTTGGATATCAATTGATTAAACGTTCGGGGACAAAATGTTACACAATATCTAATAGGAACATTTTAATGCTCCCCCTCAATATTTGAGGGTATATAAGACAGTGCTGAGTACAATAATTTGAATTTTTTTGAATTTACTAAGAAATTCTTGAAAATTTTGTACTCGAGCACTCCTTATTATCACCATAATGTCTACACTACATATATACAAATTCATAAGTTTTTGTTATTCACGAGGATTGACCTGTTATGATGAGGACATCATATGATGAATCATATGGTCCTCTAAAGCAACCAAAAGTCACCCTCGTACGGTCTCACACCAACAAATTTCTCTAAGCTCCGCATAATCCTCCTGGTCTTTAGCTGTTTATCAATTGCCTGGATCATAGCTCCTGATTTATCTCTATCACTTTGTCTCTAGATAGTCTGAGGTAGATACTTCATCCGAATTCCCTTTAGATGATCATTAAGAGCAGTCCGAACATCATTGAGTGTACCATCATTGAACTTGTGTAGTTCATCGATACGCATTAGTCTGTTCTTTTTGTCTTTGTTCTGGTAAATGAATCCTCTGGGATTGGACTATGCTGAATAAGCTTCTCTTTGTTTAAGATCTGGTCTGTATGTATCTGGCTTTGTGAGGTTGAGCTTCTTTTGGAAACTTTCGACACCTAATTGAAGATCTTCAACACGCCTTTGGATGACAATGCTTTTTGTAAACATTCGCAAGGAGACATTAAAAGCTAAGCGTTCTTCAACAGTGAGATTTGTTAACTTGCCTTGAACAAGAAGAAGTAGCATGTCTTAGATGTCTTGAATGCGAAGCCTTTTAAGATCGCCTTCTTTGAATTTGTACAGCTTGTCATCATCTCTACAAACAGTGATCTAATCCAGATGCTGGTAATTCTGCGATTCAACAATTTCTAGCTTGGTGACAGCGACGATTCTTCGTTTGGAGTAGACATCACGAGCAGATTCCCTGTTAACAGCAAATGCATAGAATTGTTGTTGTTTTCGCCCCCAATGTGAGATTCCCCAGAGTGCATGCTTGTCATAGTCAACCGACACTTAACTCCACATTGTGTTAGGGACCAAATCTTCAATCCATTTGATGTGCATGTAATCTGCAGCCTTGGTCTTTGTCACTGAAGTTGTATATTTTTGGCTTGAGTCACCACCACTTAGATATGCAAGGTCATTGTTGATGAAGTGGTCAAAAGGAATGACTTGATGACCGCGAGAATTAGGTATGAATGGTAATGGCTTGCGCAGATCATGGGGATATTGTTGGCCTTCAGGGTTGTTTCAGCCTAATTGATCAGTGGTTGCCTTGTAGACTTCTTCCATGAAATATTCAAGTTCTACCAGACTTTTGCATGATCCCTTCATCAGCTCGAATGTTGGACCAATTAATAATTCAGGATTAAGGTATCAACTTTAAGCCGGTTCATCATGAATGCTGAGAAATCAAGAGGAGTGTCCATTAGCTCATTAAACGACTCATGTGGCCCTTCTATCTAGGCCAAAGAGCTTATCCAAGGTTGAACTGGTCCATGAGCATCAAGCAAAGTCTTGTTCCAATCATGATCGGGAGTAGGAGGTCTTGTTGGTTTCTGAAACCAATCAGGATGCTGAGAGGTCTCTTCATCAGGTTGATCTTCAGTAACTCCTGTTTCAAACTCCTGATGTGCCAGCAGACTTGTGAGAGATTTTGACCCTTCACTTGACTTTCCAGATGCCTTGGAGGTCTTTTCCTTTGGTGCACTGGTTGACTCTGGTTCTTTACCAGCTCTTCTTCACTTGGACCCCCAGTTTGATCCAGCGGAGGGTTCTTCGTCTTTATCCTCATCATCTCTACATCTTTTAAATGAAACAGTATCTCCATAAGTGTCAAGTATGAGCTTGTCACTTTCATAAGCGTCAACCAGTGCTTTGTAGAGATTCTTTTATTCATCAGATCTATGGATTAACTTATTGCTTTCCATCTTGTCTATGAGAATCTTCTTTAGCTCTAATTCAGATAGGTTGGCGGCTACAGTATGAGATGTCTTAGATTCATTGGATGAACGAGTCAGAACCTTAACTTCGAGTTGTTTATTGACAGTCTTCTCAATTTTCAGCAAAATCTTAGAGACTTAAGCTTTAACTTGATTCTTGATTATTTTCTTAATGTTATCATTAAGTTTATTGATGAAGTCTGCATTTTTAGCTTGGGCTTTATCTTTGAGTCTTTTGGATTGTAACTGAATAGCTGTTTTAACGGATTCATACATCTTGTTGGCAAGGTACGCATCAACAATGCCAGGAATTGAAGAAACCGCTGTAGCAAATTGATTCGTTTGATTGAACTCTAAGAAGTTATTTTCCAAAGTTTTTAGTCTATGGTAAAACCCGAATAAAGAGCCAAAATTGGGAAGATCTTATAGGAAGGAGCTTGGAACAGTTGTTGGTGTAGGAACTGGTGTTTGTTGCAGATGTGTGATAAGAGGAGTGGGTGGTGGAGGAGTGGTTGTTACAGACAAGAGAGGTGGCTTATCAATAGCAGTAACTGGAACATCTACTAAAGAAGTTGACTTAGTGTTAAGATTGAATATAGAGTCAATTCCTGTAACTGGACTAGGGTTGAGCATGTTAGAAATGAAGCCAGATGACATCGAAGAACTCTGTTGTTGACCTTTAGGATTGACCAGAGCGGTGATTATCACATGAGTATCTTCTGTTACATGAGTAGGTTAAACATTGGTCTGTTGAGCATTTGTCATTTCAATATCTTGTCCTTCCAGATTGACATTCACGTCCTTGTATAATTCATTTGCTTTGACCTCTTCATTTGTCTCCTCTTCATCTTGTTTGTTTCCCTCAACATTCGTACCTTGAATTTCTTCATCAATAGTGGATTCAACATGAGACGGTGTTTGAACCCGAGGATCAAAGCTATCTTCTTATTTATCTTCTTCATCATTATATTCCTTTCCTTTATCATCTTGATTATCAACATTGTCATTATCATCATCATTCACGGCTACTTCATCATCATCCTCCTCTTCACTGGACTTCCAAGAGATTTGCTCGTCATCAGATCCATATGTTGGTACATCGAGAACCCCTGGTATATCACCAATTCCTTCATCTGCACCTGAGCCACTGGCATGAGAGCTGTGAGTTTGTGTCAGGCTTCTTTTAGTGGCTAGCTTCATTTGTTCAGCTTTAGTTAAAGCAACCTCAGATAGCACCGTTAGACCTTTAGCTTTAGACGTCTTTGCGGGTTGCTTCTTCTTGGCAGGTTTAGCCGCCTTTGCTGAAGACTTAAGTCTTTTGCATTTAATAGTTGGAGGGTCAGATCCAACTTGCTTCTTCTTGACACTTGCTTTTGTTTTTGGAGGTTCAGCTCCAGAAGCAATGGCATAGTACTCTTTGTAGGATTCGGAGTTTTTAATGTCTTTATTTGTTAATTCATTAGGCAAAATGGCACCATACAGTTGTGTATCCTTATGCCTGGAGACAACCTTTATCGTGGTAAACATGTAGTCATCCCAGTCATAGTGCCAATTAACACTGTTCCATCTTGGAATTGATTGATCCTTAATCATGAAGAAGTTGACGTTGACCTTGGTGAAGCGAGGGTAGTACATCTCATTAATCTTCTTGACATTCTTGTTCTCTACTTGATAAACGAAATCTTCCCACAGAAGGTAGGCATAGTCTACATACTTCTTATGGTACATGCCTGGTATGTGCTTAATTACACATACCTTTTACCTAATTAAACGAGCTAAAATGACCAATAATAACCAAAAACGGACATAAAATGCCAAATATATGCTTGTTTTGCTTTATATACTGTGCAGGTAACGGATATTCACTAAAGGACAAAAACAACGCCAAAACTGACAAAACCAAGCACGAGAATGGAAAGAGCGTCAAAAAGTCAAAGTCAACAAGTCAAACTCAAACTCAAAGTCAACAAGTCAAAGACCAAGCCGAAAACGAAGAAATCATAAATGGACCAACCCGCACCTATTTAATGGGCCGGGTCAGCCCATTAAGACTTTATCTAAAAGTCTTACAAGTAAAAAAAGCTTTTTGGACGATCTGAAAAAAAAAAAAAAAAAAAAGAAAAAAAAAAGAAAATAAAAAAAAAAAAAAAAAATGGACAAATCTGAAGCATATTTCTGAAAGTATCCAGATCAAAAGAATATCTCTTTGTGTTCAGCTTGAATCTGATGGAATGCTTGTGGTAAGAGGTAGAAGTCCAGAATTCATGCATGTAGATAGCAGGGACACTTGCAGTGATCAAGACGGCTGGATAAAAAGGTGTGAGAGAAAGAACATCCAATGCAACTTGAAAGGTGGGTTCTTTAGGTTTGAACATGGTGCTCAATCTGTAGTTTCAACTTCCAATCTGTAGAAATTGTTCCCGTGGAACGAGCGCGTCGTCTAGGGCTTGTTGTTGTTCTTTTGTGATACTCACGATTCTGCTAAGAAAGAGTCGATACATTTTATATATAAACAAGTTTATATAGACACTATATATAGAGACCCTGAATTGGCACTTAATGCGTATAACACATTTTGAGACATAACCCTGAAAAGAGTGAACTTATATTGGCTTATTTGGATAAATCCAATTTTAACTTGATTAGATTTCAAAGATAATCAATTTTAAATTTGCTACCTAACATAAGTTTTAGATCACCTTTTAGTTAGAATCTAAGTGTTTATGATAATTAGCCTTTTCGTTTCTATTAAGCATCAATGAATCTGGTTGATTAGGTGAAAACTACGAATTAGTTCACAATTGCGAATTAAGACATAATAGGAGATTACGAATTCAGATACTATAAAATGGGGAGGGATGGGAGTGTTATAAAACAATTATAGTTTTTGACACTTTCACCCCCTACGCATTGAGATCTTTTTCATATATCAATTATAAGGATATTTAGGCATATATAAGATAATACATTGGCCCATTTAGTCCCTATGGTTTTAACTATAATACCTAATACCTTAAATAAGCACATACTCTCTCAAAAGGCATGAACAAATAACATTTAAGGCACTCATAAGCTAAACTTAATTAGCTTTCTTTAAAAAATGATATTCCGTTATTGTTTAAAAACCTTTATTCCTTTTATCAAACAACTTTCTAAAGAAGATAATTTGACATTTTCTCCCCCTCAAGCAATGACTCATTTTCTATTTAAAGAGCTGTAGTCGTTGTTTGAGAAGTCGAATGTCTTTGAAAAAATATTTTCTGATGATAAAATGTTTTTATTATGAAAAACAAACACCAATTGTAAATAAGATTTCTCTTATTTTTACACATAAGTGCACTGACACGTACGCTTATGCAAATATCGGAAGCACGGGTTGTGTTGTAAAGTAAACACAAGACATTGCATGGTCATAAAGTATACCATGCCCGAGAATAAATTCTTGTTGAGAGGTCAAGTTTCCTTTTTGACGGAATACTTGCCTTTAAGATGATGACCGGGTTGCTATCAGAAATAATAGCAA